>JAFHBV010000132.1:0-81180 GCA_019022785.1 Pseudomonodictys pantanalensis
CCGCGACATGTTTGTTTTGTGGGTGAAGCCTGCATACGAGATGCCAGGCACGAGACGACGAGAGTCACTGCAAGAAGAGAAATGCAGGAAATTGGACGCAGAACAGAGGGAGAATACACTCGTCTTTTCAATCTCGGTCGCTTGCCTCGATGGTTGCGGCGCGTCGTCTCGTCCTTGCTCTTATCGCTGCTTATCGGGACAGCCACTAGTGCAGATCTAGCCGCATTGGGCGCTAGCGGCATCGGCGGCCTCCAAGCTCACCTGGGTGAATCACAACCCCAGGCCCAAGCTGGTCCACTCCTCTATCCTCTGGACCCTCGCCTTTCTAACCCTCCCTCTGCCCTTCTTCTCGCGCCATTTCTCTTCTCTGCCCCTGCCCCTTTCCGCTTGTTTTTCCCTTTGGCTAGCCTGCAGCGCGCATCATCGCTGCCTGCCACTCTCGTTCATCCATCCTCCCTCGAGGTCCACGACACCAGCCTGCTTGTGCACGACACCTCTTCTCCCGTCCTGCTTTCTCTCTCCGCGACACAGCTGTACATTTGCACCGTCCGCCTATCTAATCAACACCTAGGCCTATAGGAACATACTCATCTCCACCTACCGCTTCTCCCGCCTACGATTCGCTGCCAGCACAGCGTCGCGCCACTACTTCGACCCTCGACGCTCTTTTATCCGCGCCAACGACAGCCCATGTGCAACGCCCTCACCCCGACCCTCTATCCGCAGCTTCGCTGGTGACTGGACACACAAATATACTGAGGCGGGAATAAGGACCAAGCTGGGAGTCCAGCACCGCCAACATGGCTACACCCACATCGAATGCCCTGCGGACGCGCAGGTCGGCAGCGTCGAGCTCGTCGTCATCCGGGTCGTCGGAGCAAATCATCGGTCAGTTCAAACGCATGGAGAATATTGGAAAGGGCAGCTTTGCGGAGGTCTACCGAGGCATTCACATCGTACGTTGCATGTCTTCATTCTGGCTTCCGCAGCGGAGCAGATCTGAGGTCTAAGATGGGCCTGTTGGTGATTTTGGTGTGATTAAATGCTAACATGAACCTTCTGTAGGAGAAACGACAGTCGGTCGCCATCAAATCGGTCAACATGAACAAGCTGAACAAGAAGCTCAAAGACAATCTTGTCTCCGAGATCACAATCTTACGGAGCATGCACCATCCCCACATCGTCGCGCTCATTGATTGCCACGAGGCCCCTTCGCGCATGCATATTATCATGGAGTTCTGTGAACTGGGCGATCTGTCTTCGTTCATCAAGAAGCGAGCCAACCTCGTAGACCACCCGCAGACGCAACGCATGATCGAGAAATACCCAAATCCGCAGATTGGAGGTCTCAATGAGGTCGTTGTGCGGCACTTCGCGAAGCAGATGGCCAGCGCTCTAGAATTTCTGCGGTCGAAGAATTACATACATCGCGATCTGAAGCCTCAGAATCTCCTCCTCAATCCGTCGTCACTGTACTACTCACAAAGCAACACACTCGAGCGCATGCCTCTAGCTGCGGACGCCAACTCTCTGATTCCGTCCACAGGTATCGATTCTCTGCCCATGCTCAAGGTTGCTGATTTCGGATTCGCTAGGGTCTTGCCTCCGACATCCCTGGCTGAAACTCTGTGCGGCTCCCCTCTATACATGGCTCCGGAAATCCTACGATACGACAAGTACGACGCAAAGGCTGATCTCTGGTCTGTGGGCACGGTACTCTTCGAGATGATGTGCGCTCGCCCGCCGTTTAGAGCGAACAACCATGTCGAGCTCCTGCGAAAGATCGAGGATCGTAAAGATCAAATTAGGTTCAGCGAAGGCCTTATCGCTAGTAGGGAGATGAAGAATCTGGTTCGGTCGCTGCTGAGGCGCAAACCGACCGAGCGAATGTCCTACGATCAATTTTTCTCAGATCCTGTTATTCGCGAAGAGATCCCTGGACTCGTGGACGAAGATCTCCCGCAACCTCTTGAACCCGAGCTGGAGCCGATCACGCAATCTAGGCGAGCGCAGAAAATGCCAGTCGATATGGATCGGCGCGCACAGGACAGTCCTTATTCGCAATCACCTCGCGAAAAGACGCCATATGGCACAACACCGCCTTCGCGACCCGCTTCTCGACCGACCTCCGGCCAGTATTCCGGTACTCCCCCGCGACCTGCATCGATCCGGCGAATGAGCAACACACCTTTGTCGCCAATTGAGCAATACCCGTCACAGCGTGAGCGACGACCGTCTCTCAAAAATGCTATCACCGCTCCGGCGCGGCCGACAATGCTGCAGGAGCAAACATCAGAACCCACATCTGCGGCAGCTCGACGTAGATTCTCTCGCGATGAGCCAGCGCCAACCGGGCTTAAGGAGCATTTGGACCGTGAACGTATTCCTCAGCGGGGTGAAGCGGGCGTGATGAGGGAGGCAGCTGAACGAGCAGCTCAAGACACAGCCTTGGATGAGGGTTTTGTGTTTGTAGAGAAGCGGAGAGTTGAAATCGATGCGTTGGCGGACGAGATTGCTGCGAGCCCTCAAACCGCGAGGGACCGTTTACCGGCTCGAGATGCGGCTATGAAGCGACGGGCCACGACGCAAGGTTCGCCGACTTCGACTACAGGGGCGACTGTGCCTTCGAGGGCGATTCAGATCCAACAGAAGCAGACGCCAATGCATCAGCGAACAGGCTCCTATGAGCGAAGGTATCGGCCAAGTTTCGAGACTGCGACATCCGCTCTCTCGAAGGCTATGAATATGGTCAACATCCGAGGTCTCGGGCTTTCGCCTCCAGTGATGAAGGGTATGTCGCCTCCGCAAGGCTATGCTGCGTTTCCCGTTTATCCGACCGCTCAAAGCAGCCTGCTGCTTGTGGGAGAGGGAAATAAATCCGCTACCAAGGATGAGGATGCGGCGGTTGTTAAGAAGATTGAGGAACTAGCGCAATTGAGCCATGTAGTGTATGGGTTCGCCGAAGTCAAGTACAAGCAGCTTGTCCCTGTAGCACCGAGCGACCAAGGACTTGGAATTGGCCCAACTGGAGTACGAAAGCCGAGTCCTAGCCACGATGTCCTGGAAGACGATGACGATGATGACCTTACTCCGGACACAATCTTGGTCATCTCTGAAGAGGCTCTGGTGCTATACGTCAAGTCCCTCGCAATGCTCAACAAAGCCATGGACATCACAGGCAGCTACTGGAACCGCCATCGACGTAACCCCTCGCCCGAAGGTGCAAGCCGCGCAGCCGCGAACACGGAGCGTTTGAACCGCGTAGTATCATGGGTCCGAGATCGGTTCAACGAGTGCTGCATCAAGTCCGAAATTGTTGCACGAAAGCTCAAGCAAGCGCAAGCCCAAATGCCCCTCGACCACCCAGGCCATCCCAACAACCGTTCAGCAGCATCGGGCTCCGCAACCACCGTTGGCTCGGCCGAGAACATCCTCCTAACCACCGGCGTGACAGCCGAAAAACTGATGTACGAGCGCGCCCTGGAGATGAGCCGCACAGCCGCAGTGAATGAACTCGTTGGCACCGATCTACCCGGTTGTGACCTGAACTACTGGACCGCGATCTTGATGCTTGAAGCGATTCTCGAGGATGAAGATGAGTCGTCGAGTCGGAAGCTTGATGGCGAGGAGATTAATGGATTGGAGACTGAGGATCGGCAGTCTATCCAGAAACGTATGTATACCAATAGAAATTGCGGTGAGGATATGGTTTGTGAGGGTTTGGCTGACTTTATGATAGTCCTCGAGAGCATGAAGCAACGACATCGCGCGCTAAAGAAGAAGATGGAGATACTCAAGGCGCAGAAGCGGGCTTCCATTACGAGCGCACCTGTTCCTCATCCGGCTGCGCGCAGCTCGCCCGGTTCTCACGGTTCGAGGCGGTAGTCGAACCTGGATCGAGCAACACACGACCATACACAGAGCCCTCAAGATCAAGGGCGTCTCCAGCACATACGGATCCGCAACTTTTCCCCTTTAGCATTGCATCTTCCGGCGTTTCTGCATGGGAGGAGTCGCTGGTATACGCCACTCCTCTTTATTTTCTGTTCTTTCCGCTTTTCAGTGTCCATCTAAGTTCATGCCGATTTCTTTCCATATCTCTGCCCTCTACACTCGCCAGACTCCACTTATAACGCTCTTCGGGCATATTGAAAAGGCGCCAGGAGCATGCTTGTTCTTCTCTCTGGGCACCGTCACCAGACTGATTTGCAATTCCCATGATACCAAATTCCTCCTGTTTGGGTCATGGCGTGGACTGGGCAGCGTGGAGTATGGGCTTCGGCGTTCTTTCCTTTGAGTACGCTCTTTTTGACATATGGACACCGGCAGCGGTGTTCCATAGGGGGGTTTGTGTGCTTTTTGCATCTCGTACACTTGGTTGTAGCGTTACCTGTGTCATATCACGGATCATTGCTCTTTGGGCTATCAGATGGGATGGATTTGGAGCTAGGGGCACAGATCCAGATTCGAGCAATGGGCTTTGGCTTACTCGTGGGCTTAGAATGAATACCTCATGGTTGATGGATGATACGATATTGGGAGGGGAAGGGACATGGCTCGTACTTTATACCTTTGGCAAGAAGAGTGAATACATCGCATTGTTACGCATGGGCTTTTCTTGTGGTTTGTTGATCTGCCCACATACGTTTTCTCTACTGTGAATATGCTGGTAGACTGAAAAGAACTTATCGATCTTTGTAAGCGGGTAGTCGTCCTATGGAAGATGGGAGGCCTCGGTCGCGAGGCCTGTCATGTTTGACGGGAAGGGCAGGGCAAGGGTCTCATTGGCCGATCGACATGTGTGGGTCATCTCCACCCGCCCCGGATTCGCGACCACGCGGCCGGGTCGAGCATCTCTCCACCACCCATCCCTTGACTACGTGATGGCCGTACCTGCAGCGCGTCTCGTATAGAGCATGTCGTGAGTCGCCGTGCGCCCCTTTCCTCCTTTACCGCCTCTGCCTTTTCCATCACTGCGCGCTCGTCTGTCACAGATTGCGACAATGGGCCTCGGTATCCTGGAAGACCATAAGCTGGAGCACGTCCCTGGTACGCGATCCCTCCGATCTCATTCTGACGCCATCCCTGAGATGTGCTTGAGGGCGGAAAGTGCGGGGAAGTAAAAGCTAATGAACATGTACAGGGACAGCCAACGTCCTCGAAGATGAACGACGCCGCGAGGAGGAACGCGCCGTTGCGCGAGATGCGAATCTCAAGTACGACAAGACAGGCAAGATACTGCTTGTCCCGCAGCCCTCGGACGACCCCAACGACCCTCTGGTAAGCGTATACACTTCTAACTCTTCACCCATGGCCCCAATACATATCGATCAGTGCTAATACCCACTACAACAGAACTGGCCCCTCTGGCACCGCGACCTCATGCTCATCATCCTCTCCCTCCTCGCCGTCATCGCCGCAACCCTCTCCCCCCTCCTCGCCGCCGACACCCTCTCCCTCGCCATCTACTTCGAGCGCAGCCTAACCGCCATGGCTCTGCTAACCGGCTACCACCTCCTCGGCGTCGGGCTCGCCGGCTTCCTCTTCGTGCCCTCGGCGCGCATATGGGGCAAGCGGCACTGCTACATCATCGGCACCGTCTTCGTCATCTTCTCATCAGCATGGGGGGGTTCCACGAAGAAAAACTATAAGAGTCTGCTGTGGGCGCGTATATTCCAGGGCATCGGGTTGGCGCCGTTCGAGGCGCTTGTCAATGCGACGGTGGGGGACTTGTATTGTGTGCATGAGAGGGGAGTGAGGATGGCATTGAGTAACCTGGCGCTGTTTGGGGGCGCGTTTTTCACGCCTGTTCTTGTGGGGAGGATTGCGGATGATATGGGGTATGAGTGGACGTTTTACTTTGTGGCGATATTTGCGGCGGCTATGCTGCCTTTGCTTGTTTTCTTCGTTCCGGAAACGACTTATAAGAGGGAGAGTCGGTTCGATATTGATACTATGGGGAATTTACTGCGTATTGAGGGGCCGTTGGGGACAGCAGGGAAAGAGGAGGTGCATGAGTTGAGGGCTAGTGATGCGACTTTGGAGAGTCGTGATAAGAGCAATGGTGTGGAGGGAGTTGGGGAGAGAAGTGCGCCAAGGAAGTATACGTGGAAGGAGAATCTGAGGCTGTTTAGTGGGAGGAAGACAGATGAGCGGTTTTTGCATCTTTTGCTCCGGCCGTTCCCGCTGTTCTTCCATCCGGGTATTCTTTGGGTATGTGGACTTTGAACCCATCAGCCTTACGGTATCTAGCAGATATACTGATTCGACCCAGGCATGCCTCATCCAAGGCACCCTCATAGGCTGGACGGTTCTAATTGGCGTCGTCCTAGCCGCTATAATGATCGGTCCGCCCCTGTGGTTCGGTGAAGTCGAAACCGGCTACATGTATACCGGCGCCTTCATCGGCGCTATCATAGGCTTTCTGCTCTGCGGTCTGCTCTCCGACTGGTCCGCGCGCTTCCTCACACGCCTCAACCACGGCGTCTACGAGCCCGAATTTCGCATGTTCTTGGTACTTCCGCAGCTGATCTTAGGCTGCGCGGGGCTGTACGGATTCGGCTGGACGAGTGCCGAGGCGAAGCGGTATGGCTGGTTTTGGCCGGATTTCTTCTTCGCGCTCGAGGTCGCGGGGATGGTTTGTGGGGCGGTGAGTAGTGCGTTGTATATTGTTGATGCGCATCGTGAGTATACCTGGTTCCTTTCTGTTGTGTATGCCTGTGGCTGATGGGAGGGTAGGAGATATGTCGGTCGAAGGCTTCACCTGCCTGCTGGTTTTTAAGAACCTCTTCTCGTTTGCGCTCACGTTCAAGGCTTTTGACTGGTACGTATGGCCCGGGTATGATGTGTGGGGTTTGTTGTGAAGTTCGCGTCTCTTGTGCTCCGGAGTGGACTGCTATGCGGGTAGCAGTTCGCGAATTGGTAGAAAAGAGAGCGGCTTTGGGGAAGACACACGCGTACTACTGCCGTTACTTCTACCCCTCCTCTCACTGGCACTGCTTTCTTCACTTTGTCGAATTCTGCTGACTATATACGCCGGCGTTCAGGGTCCTCGCGGCGGGTGGATATAAACACGTCTTCGTCGCGGTCGCCAGCGTACAGGTTGGTGTCTGTCTGCTGACAGTTCCCTTGTGTAAGTACAGAATCAGCGAAGCTGAGGAATGGACACTGACGTAGTTGCAGATGTGTTTGGGAAGAAAAGTCGAAGCTTCTTTTATCGGCATAATGTGTTTTTTGAGGTCACGGACTGGATTGCAGATAAGCTTACATTTTGGTAGCTAACGAAATGCCATCCAAATCATCCACAGAAACGAATACCTAGGAAGGGACAGACGCTGATACGTAGGCTTGGCTGCATTCAGCGGCTGCGATTCGAGGATTCCACTTCAGAAATCGCACCTGCTCGTTCGTAATTGCCTAGTCCCCAATCTTGTGTGCACGCACCTCCGGCACCACCTGCACGTCATTCAACCTCTTCCATCCTATGACGACTCCCATCTTTCTCCCTCCGAATCCCATTCCGCCCATATCTCTAGGCCATCACTAGCTCGCTTGTCAACCTAACCTGCTCTGTCTGCACTCCGGCTGCACTCTCGCTACCTCCGCTTCTGGAGGTGCTGTCACGACGTCGTCCCAGATTTATCTATCTCGGGGAGTAGCAGGAACTCAATCGGCGCCAATACTGCCCGTTCCCGTCCAGGATCCGCAAGCTCCCTCTCTGGCTCTCTTCTTCGAATCCGCCCATCGACACTCGCTATCTCTAGGCCCTCCGACGTCGCGTTCTGACCCCGTGAGTGCAGACATGCCCGATACACCAGCGCCCGAGCGACGTCGCTTATCGAAGCGCGTGGCCTTTCACCGAGCCTTCTCCTCGCTCTTCAACAACTCTCACACGCAGCATTCTCCTCGCTCTGTCTCCGCCCCCAGACGCGAATCGAGCGCGTCAAGCCTCAGAACCCGGGCCAATTCTACATCGGTACACGGCTCCCTTCCCAGCTTGGAAGTAGTCTCGCCAGGTAATTTCCTCTTCAGTGGACCGGCACTCAGTTCACGCTCGGGGTCATACGGTACCTCGATCTCACGACTACCCAGCCTGGCTGAAGATGCGAGCATCCAACCCCTTCGCGGCACGCAGTCTGATTCGTTTTCGATTGGCAATACTAGTGTTTTGGATGACCGGTTTATGGAACCGCCTGTCCGGGGTCTTGTCAGGAGCGTGTCGGACGTTTTGTTAGGCGACAGCAGTTTCACGGAAGAATCGGAAAGCCCTATTCAAGCACATGATTCTTGGCTTCCAATCGATCGATTGTCCTCCATCGACAACGAAAACACCAGTGTCTCCAGTCACGATGGTACAACGCGGAAAGGACCTTGGTTGCCTGTCGAGATACTTCATCAGATTTTTAGAGACCTGGCGCCCAAGGACTTCAACGCCGCCCGGCGTACCTGCCGAGAGTGGATGCGGGCCAGCTTGGACAGAACGCTGCTGACAACAATGCTACAACGGGGAGGTTGGCAAAGCCCTGACGCCAGCCGCTCAGAAGACGTATGGCTCCTTAGCCGCATCCTCGCCCGGGAGTGCGCCTTGGTGGCGAACTGGACTGGCAATGGCTTGAAGTTGCCACAGCATGGTAAGGCGTTCACCCAGGTCTCTGAGATATGCTTTGCCGAACTTGCCAATTCTGACTCCACCGGCCTGCTTTTCACTACGAGTACCTGCGGCCAGTACCTTCTGGTCGCTCGCGACACATTAATTTACGTCTACCAGATCGACAACGAGAACCTGGTTCCAGTGACCAGCGCAATCAGCCCGAGACGAGTGCTTTCGATGAGTATGGATGCCTCTGCTGGTAGAAATGCAGTCGCCGCTCTGCTTGAGGGAAGGATGGGAATGGTGTGTGAGCTACAGCATTGTGGCAATAGTGGCAGCCACGACCCTGGTTTGGAGTCGGTCCAGGTGCGCTCAAACGACCAAGCTATGTTTCTACGAAGAATCAATGAGGAGCGAAATCACGCGCGGAATTACATCAACACAACATGGAATCTGAGCCTTCGGGCAGTTCACAGGCATGCCAGAGTGGATTCGTATTCATATCCTCATTCCTGCGTTCCTAGCATCCCACTCGAAAGCAGTGCCTCGACGTTCTACCGTCATCTGTGCTCGGAAGATGATCCGCCCCGAACCGTTGCCATCTGCCCTCAGCGCCGGTGCGTGGCGTTTGGGTGCTCAGCAGGCATTGAGCTTCACTGGATTGATGCTCTTACCGGGCAGAGCTTGAGTCGTTAGTTTCCACTCACAGCACCCTCTGACTACATACACTTCATGTTCCCCCATCCTGGCAACGAATCCGCGAAGAAACTTCGCCTCATTTCGAGTGCCGCGCACCCTCAGGAACGCCCAGCCATTTCGAGACGGTTCTTCTCCTGCCGGCCTACGCTGAGTTCGTTCTGGGGATCGTTCGGATTCGAGATCAGTTCTCGGCGGACCAGGTCGTCTGATTGCGACCATTACCATGCGTCTCCACTCAGCGATGGACATCACATCCTCTTTATCGATCCCCAGTCCAACGATGAGCTCGTTTTGGGCTGTGATGCACCGTTGGGCGGCCCTTCTAAATTGCTTCGCAAAATTGTACTCCTGGCTCCGGAAGGGGAAGGGGAGCAGACACCACGATTGTACACCTCAGCCTTCGATATGTCCTGGGGCGCTCGCGTCGCAGTTGTCTACGGAGACAAGCTCGTTTTTTACAGCATCCCTCCCGATGTCTGCGAGTTATCCAGGCAGGAACAAGGGGTCGAGACGTAGAACGTCTACAAAGCAGCACAGTTCTCCCCCGAAGGACGGGCGGACGATCACTGGCTCAACTAGTGGGATGAGCCCTACAAAATCAACCGCTGGGGCGACAGCCCCATATGGCCGATCGCCATTCGCGGAGTTACGATCGACAACGTACCCGGAGTGTGTGAGCTTGCCATTCGTACGGAACCCCTCACCATCTGGGCCTTCACCCTCGACTCCCGCTGCAAGGCGTGGCAACTACGCTATGGCGCAATTCCGGTCTACCGCTACGTCTGCCAAGGTGGAATCGTCCACGAAACCCCCATTGGGTACGGCCGGGGTGCCATGTCGGCGGCGGCTCAAACCGATGAAGGTCAGGATTCGGACGTCGCAATCGACGGTGACTGCAAGCCAATTTGCTTGGATGGCCATTGTCCGCAGCCTCGATGTCCGACGAAGGTGGAACGACTGGCTGGAGCACTGAGCGTGGAAAACGACGACGGGGTGGACTTTGTAGATGTGAGGGGGTATGAGGCAACCTATAACCAGAGTGGAGACGTGGTGCTTACGATGGGTTGAGCATTTGCAGAATGACACCAGTTGTTTGGAGTTTCTAAAGACCTAAATTGGATAAGTCCTATGTGAGGTTCTCATGAAGATTATGTTATAGGTGGTGACTGCACCCTGGACCCAAGAACAGCGCATCGGCAAGCCGCCTGCAGTGCGTCATAACTCCAAATTCACGACCAGAACGCGTCGATAGGCGGTATATGATAAACGCGTGATCACGTGTCTGTTTGGCCTAGCGCCTTGGCAGCCTCATCGCCAACCTTGTTGTACCGCTTGATCTTGGTCCCGCAGAATTTCACGACACAGTGCAAAGGTGCTTTGTCTACTACGGACAATTTCACACACCACCCCAGGTCCTAAAACTTGCCACTAGTACTGACTTCTAAGCACCATTCCTGCAGAAATGGGCGACCTCAACTTGCCAGAACACATCACATCCGAGCAACTCACCCTTCTCTACGAAGCGAACCAAAACCTCAAGAAGCTAGCAAATGACCTCGTCGACTACCAAGCAGCCAATCCACGCCTCCCGCACCCTACCACGCGCGACGAGATTGACAACGACAAAGCGATCGAGCGCGAGATCGAGAAGCGTGAAAAACACGTACGTTCGCAACTCGCCGTGCTCAAGTTCCTCTTCCGGCAGAGCGTCCTCAATATCCGCGACGAAAAGGCAAAGACTTCCGACGCCCGCGCCGTCAACGATGCCCTCATCCTCGGTTTGCACAACCTGAAATACGAAGAGCAGTCTCTACAATCCGAGATATCTGCGGCAGAGAACTTCGAGTAAGTCTGCAGTACCTACCTCGACGCTCTCCACATACTAACAAATTACGCAGCCACAAGTACACGAAGCTGCCCCTCATCCCCGAAGCCGAATTCATCGACATGTTCCCCGAACACAAAGATGCTACAGAACACGAACGCATGATCGCCCGCATCGAGCACGAGCACCACGTCCGCGTCAAGCTCGAGGAGCGCAGGCAAGAGAAGCTTAAGCAGAAACAGAAACTCATTGCCGAGGTGAAGAAGGGCAAGGATGATCTGACCAAGCTGGATAGCATGGTGGAGAAGTTTATTGAGGCGGCGGAGCCGATTAAGAAGGTGCTTGCTACGGAGGAGTAGGATAGCTTCCGAGGAAGCTTGGGACCTCTATCAAGATCGCAGAGACGCCGTTTGCGGCAGGCGGAGAGGCGCAAAATTCGCAGTGAGGTTGCTCGATAATGCGGTCGCTGAGTTGAGGTTTGAGCTTTGAGAGGCGTAGAGGGCCGGTGCGATTGCGCGTGTATCGATACGTTGACCGCAGACACCAGCCTCACCTCGTCGCTTCCTCCTCTTCCAACATTCCAAAGTACTCGATTTGGCTTCGATAAGGTGCTAGAAATATAAGGGCACCCTTGGCGGTCTTGAGCAGGCTCTGTACCTTCCTGAAGGAGGCGTGGGTAAACCCGTCGTTTGCGGTGCCCAGCCTGGCTGTCACCAGGATCAAACGTATTGCTGTCGGGGTCTAGACGCATGATCTTGCTCCGCGGATTATAAAGAGAGGCTATGGAGCCGGGGAAGTTAGGAAACTTTGGGCCTAATTGTCGCAGTGCGCAAGACGACAGGTAGAAGAAGTTCAGAGCGCATGTAGACTGGGAAATGCGTTGTCATGCGGGCAATGAATATATTTTGCTTGTGCACATGGAACCAATATTTGCTACGAATTAACGAAGCCGTTTGAACTCAGGTGCACGATAATGAACAACAAGCACAAATATTGAATTGAAGGTTAAAAAGACTAAAGCATTACAAAAAGGTGTCCAACGCATAGCGAGCGGCACCGGCCTGGTATCATGCAATCTCCATAGTCCGTCGCCCAAAAAGACCGTACGCCAAAGCCGAATGCAGGAGCAAATGCAGCATGAAAACGCCAGCGCTAACATATCAAAGAACGTGATGGGAAGAAAAAGACCAAAGTCGACAAACCAAAGCGCAAATTCCCGCCCAAAGCCAGCGATTCCCACCTCAGCGTCCAGGACTGCGATAATTTCGCACATCATCCGTAGCATCCTGCCCATACCCAGCACGCTCCATCAACTTGGTAAACGTCGTATGCCCCGAGTCCTGCGTGAGCCGATTCTCCCGCATCCCTGGCGCCTTGGGTGGTTCCAAGAAGCTAGGCGCCGGCATGAGCACATCGATCGTCTCCGTGCTGGTGCTCCTCGTCGTATCGGGCCGCTTCGCCCTACTCCTACTCCTCGCCGACCGTCTCGACGTATACCGTTTCGGCGTCATCGTCGGCGTGGTATACGGATCCGCATTCCCCGCCCTCACGGCCGGAGCAGGAGGCGCCGGATTCGACGGCAAGCCAGCCCAGCCGCCAAAGCCCAGCTTCGGCGTACGGTCCCACATGCTCTTGATCTTGGGCGTCAGGCCGCTTGCTCCTACCGCGGTGCCGATGTTCTTCTGCACGCTGGGCGAGTTCTGCGCCGATTGCGAGCCCCGACGGATGAAGTCTGTGCGAGCGGCGTGCTGGGGGTCGTAGATAGGGTCGCTGATTGTGCGGGCTACGTGGCCAAAGTCGCCCGAGTAGCGGTTCCGGTCGGCTTCGCGCCGCTTCTTGACGACCCATATGAGGCCCAGCACGCCGAGAGCGCCGATCAGGATGCCGGGGAAGAAGCCGGCGGCGAAGGATTTGCCGTTGAAGCTGGGGCTGGTTTGCACGGTGGGAGCTGCGCAGTCGGAGGATTGGGAGGCGGAGGAGGGATCTGTTGGAGAAGTTGTCGGTGGGATGGAGGAACTGGGTGTTGGGGCGTTTTTGCTGGCTTGACACATGCCGCTGTTGCAGGTATAGCCTAGGGGACAGCAGGAGCTGCCACACTTGGGGAGTTCGATGCCAGTAGTGTCGGAGATGTGGATCTGGTTATCTGGGTGGGCGGTGGCGTTGTATTGATTGACATCGCAAGGTACGGGTTGGATGGCAGAGCAGTCCTGGCCTTTGGGGCAGCAGATGACGGACTGTACATCTGTGGTGTTGACCCGTGTGCATGTCTTGTCTTGCCCACAGCAGAACTCGGAAGGGAAGTCTGAGCCGCATTGTTGAAGACCTTGCACTCCTCCGCATGTATTTGACTGTCGGATAAAGAGATGTGAAGCTCTTGCTGGAGTGATTGTGGTTGATACGAGTAGGAGAAGTGACAGTCGAGAGAGCTTGGGGAAGCCCGTCAAGGGACCCATTGCGGAAGGATGAAAAAGGTAGGGAGGGGCGGGAACTACTGCTGCTGTGCGGCAAAGCACCCGCTGGATGAGATATCTATATGAACCTGGTCCGGAAGACTCGGCCAGAGGAACGAAACAAATGGATAGATCAACGACGGACGTGCTCGGCTCCAGAAACGAAATGGACGGGTGAAACAAACAAATGGACAAAACGAGATTAAGAAGGACAGGCTCAAGTAGCGACCGCCTCAGTATATAGACCTACATTTTTAGCTACGTAGCCGTCGAAGCCGTCCGACAAGAGCCGAAGGTGATGTGGTAGTGCTCTCATCCAGAGCCTCCATTTCCACTAGATGGTGCAACGGCCATGTTCTGGAAATAGACAACTTGAGCCGCCCACTGGATGGCAGGCGCTGAATGGGCTCTGCAGTGAAGTCTTGTCGCGTAGCAGTGGCAGGTGACTCCTCAGAATGTTTGGCCGTGGCAGTGTACTTTTGGCGCCCATGAAACATTGGAGAAGAAGCGGCGGCGCTTGCGGGCGTTTGACCTCGTTCGCGACGAATCGCCCCGGCGCGTCGTGATTGGCCGGGCCGACGTGCAGCACTAGCGCCCTTTTCCGCTGGCTGTGGGCGGTCCGAAAAAGATGTCGACGACGTCCAAGAGGTTTGTCCCAGCGCCCAATTCGCACCCACGCCGTTATGATAATACGCTCGCTGGCCCGACGGCCGAATGCCATTCAGTGCCTAGCCTCCTCCGCCACCCAGGTGAGTGCGCGCCCGCGGGTCCCATGCTGGGCCCATTGGGATGCGCATCGTCGACTGACAATTGTTACAGAACTGCAGAGCAACGACGCCTGCGATCCCTTTTGCGCGCCGGATACACAAGGTGCCCACGCTTGAGAACGAATTGGACATCAAGAAGAATGGCATTCCGGGCCTGTTCTCGCCTAGGCAGTTCGACGTGGCATGGACCCAGTACATGGATTACCTGACCGAGCAGTTGAACCATGCAACATCCGGTATGTCTGATACCTTCACTGTGCATGCATGCTCCAGGGATCAAATGAGAAACACCGAACAATAGCTGACGCACCCAATCCAGGCACCAAGTACGAAAACTCGGAGACCAAGAAGCTCGTCGTCGAATTCGCCCGCGACCCCATGAAAGCCTGGATGTTCAACGTCGCCTCCATGGCCTGGAACAACCACTTCTTCGTCCGGGGCATCAACTCCACCACAGCTGTCTCCACGCCTTCCTCCCCCGAGCTCATATCCGAGATCAACAAGCACTTCACCTCGCTCGACTCGCTACGGCAGACCATGATCGATACCGCCGACGCCATGTTCGGCCCGGGCTTTGTCTGGCTGGTGCAACAAGATCATGTATCTGGGAGACCGATGCGGATATTGACAACATACCTAGCGGGGAGCCCACTGTCGGCTGCGCACTACCGACGGCAATCCACCGACATGAACACAGAGAGCGTGGACTCGTACCGCGAACTGAACCCCGTGGGTGCGTTCGGGAGAGCATCGAGATTCGACAAGGAAAACAAGCCGCAGAAGCCGCTCGGTGGCGTCGACGTCATCCCGCTCCTCTGCGTAAACACATGGGAGCACGTCTGGCTGCACGACTACGGCATCAGAGGGAAGACGCAGTACCTCGAGGCCTGGTGGGACAAGATCAATTGGGACGAGGTGCGGCGACAAGCTGTGCTGGACAAGTCTGCACAGCCGGACGGGCCCCAGAGGAGTCATCCAAAGTTCGCCTATTGAGACACTTGTACATTACTGTCATATATTGTAAGAGTAGGTGTATACAGAAAACTCGGTTTGGCTCTAGACGAACATATAACGCATCAAAATCAAGGAAACACGCTCACCAGCGCATCCCCGTACTGCCTATAGCTCCCTTTCATCTTCTCAATATCATAGTCATTCCAATACCCCGCGCCCGCCAACCCACCCTTCTGGTTCCAATTCGCAAACCTCGTCTTCGCCTGCGCAGCTGTCGTCCCGTAACTCGGCTTCGAATCATTCGTCACCCACACCAGCGGCACGACCTTCATGCCCAGCTGGCTCGCCCAGCTCGACGGATCGTTGCCCGCTCCACCGTCGTAGCACTGCAGATACACTCTATCCAGCTGTAGATCCGGCTCGGATAAGCCCTGATTGATCTGGTTCTTTACACTGATCCAGAAGTTCTGGTTCGTGTACGGCGCGATGCTGTACTTGTACCCTATCTTGCCCAGCATCTTCGCAAAGGCTACCGTACTGCTGACATCGTAGATGCTCTCATCGTCGTTGTTCACCGCGTCCAGTCCCCACGCCTCCTTCAGCGCGATAAAGTTCTTCGCGAGCGGTGTATCTGTCCCTGGCCCTGGTGTGCGCATCAGATCCTTGACGTGCTGCGCGTTCATGGAGATCTCTATGCGGTCGATGCCGGTACCGCTGGCCTTGAACGAGCGCAGCTTCGCGGCCAAAGCGTCGCCGCCGACATAGCTGCCTTTGGAGGCGACGACGATGTCGCTGCTGCCCGGCGTGTTGGAGTAGTATTTAATGGAGCCATCGTCGAGGATGCCGATGCCAAAGATGATGAGAGAGGTGAATGAGGATGTTGTCAGGCCCGTGGTGTTTGATTTTAGAACGTCTTTGAAGAGGTAGATTGCGCGGATGGGTGGGGTGGCTGCGAGAACGGTAGAGAAGAGGAAGGTCAAAAGCAGGGCGTAGGCCAGAGGAAGGCTAGAGGTGGGTGACTTCATGGTATCTTTTGATCCCTGGACCTTGACGATGTGGAGGATGAAGGGATAGTTGAGGTTTCTTTAATGTGGTGCCTGTAGTTTCAGCGACTGTATATGAGCTTGACTGATTTTTTTGGGCTACTTTATCAGAGCACAACTCGAAGCATCATTCCACCATTCATTGCGTAGATACTTTGTAATTGCTTATTTCCATGCTTGGAGAGTCAGGATCTGTAGGCCAAGCCCGTTGATGCAGTCTCTGGCCAGCAACAATATAGGCCTTTTACCCCAGGCTCGTGACAGCGGAGTGCCGAGGTTGATGTCGGCAATCAATTTCTTTATACAATTCGACGCCCTTTATACGCTTACTCCAGATCTCCTGCCTATACGGCGCGGCACTTATCTACGCAGGGATATATGGCGACGACTCAGGCTAAAGGCACCATTGAGTTGGGACATCGGACAAGGTAAAAGGCCCGATCGTTCAATGGAACGTATTCGCAGGCTGGTGCTCCGCTTTCGAACCGACCGGAATTTGGAATACTTCGCTAGAAGAGCCGGGTTCAACGGGTATCTCGCAGCGTTGCTCTAGTTTTGTTCCCAACTATATCCATTCACCCTTCTGAAGCATTCACCGAGTGCTACGCAATATGGACGATGCATAAGTTCTACTTCGTTTAGGGCCACAGCTCATTGGATTTAAGGGTTCTACCAAGTTTCCCAACATCCAAAATCATTTATAAGCGTGAACCCAAGAACCCTTGCTTTGACCTAAGCCTTGCCCTCCTTCAACGCCTTCGCAACCTCAACATAACTCCCAGTCTCAATTTCCTCCAAGATGCCCTTCTCCGCCTTGGGTTCCCATCCGAACTCCCTCGTCGCCTTCGCATGACCCGCACGATTCTCAGCAGACAGGAACATCGCAAAGAAGAATCCCATCTTCTCCTTCGCCACCTCGAATGGCATCGATGCGCAGGGCAGCTCCACAGCCTTACAAATCGCCTCCGCGAGCTGCTTCTGCGTGACCGTCGTCTCCGCAGTAGCATTGTACGCCTCGCCGCTACGCCCCTTTTCTGCAACAAGTAGGTACAGGCGCGCCGCGTCGTCGACGTGAACCGTAGTAGTAGGCCAGTGCCCATCACCAATGTACACACCCGCGCCCGCGCCAACAAACTGCTTCATGAAAAGCGCAACGCCACTACCACCGCGACCGTAGACGTACGGAGCGAGACGCACAGAGCATGTTCGAATGCCGTGCTCCTGCCACTTCAGATTCCTTACCTCAGCACCCGACTTGAACGGCGAGCCCTCCGGCCACCCTGGAGAACTCTCGTCCGTCTCCTCGCCGTTCGGATCCGGGCCCGTATGCAGGGACCCACTAGTCAAGATGAGGCACTTGCCGCTGACTTTGAGGCCTTCGGCCATGGCGTCCACGGCGGCATTGTTGATGGCAAAGCGCTCGTCTTGGTCCATCTGGTAGTTGTCTGCGATGGAGTCGGCCAGGGAGATGGCGACGTCAGCCTTGGAGGAGGCCTCGGTGAGGACCGAGTGTGTTTTGAGGTCGCCGCGGATGGGGGTGGCGCCGAGCTTGGTGAGCTTGTCGTCGCTGGTCGAGGTGCGGGAGAGGGCCGTGACGGTGTAGCCGGCGGCGATGGCTTGGGTGATGATTTGCGTGCCGATGTAGCCACTCCCGCCGGTGATAAAAATCTTTTTACCGCTCATGGTGGTGGGCTGTGGGGAGTCTGATGGGTTGGGGAGTGGTGCGAGGTGGAGATGAGGGAGAGTAACGAGACAGATACAGAAGACGACTGAAGACGTGAGGAAGTAGCTGGTAGAATTAAACTGAGTGAAGCTGAAGAATGGAATAAATTCGCATTGAGTGCTCATGCTTTTATACCTACCGTCCTATCTTCTCCCCATTTGACGGGGCCTAGACGACGGCCGGGCCTACCGGACTTACGTGATATCTCAGACATGCTTCACCCACGCAATGACGACTTTGGGAATCTGTTCTTCTAATATTTGGTCCGGTCGTGTTTGGTTTCCGAACGAGGCAATGGTGTTACGACGGAAGGAATTCGATGATACGAGCTCGAGAACTGCATGGCCGGTCTAGTCCTTAGTCATACGTGCGCTAACCCTGTGTCGTATCTACCACGGCCCATCGGAGCGAAGGAAACTGCGATCAAAGTAGGAGTTTGACTATGGGAAGTTGGAATCAGAATTAATGAAACGGCTAATAATGTGTTCTTTCTGGGCCGATATGATTTTTGAGGTAGATTTGTTGAGACGGCGTCGGTATCTATCAGGTCGTCGCAGCATGGGGTCGGGGGGGCAAAGAAATGAAAGAGACTCAAGGATGCGATTGGTAGAAAGGTATGAATCAAGGCATGCATTTAAGGTGTCTATTCTATTTGGATACAGAGAGGAGATACTGACAAGAGAAGGGGGGTTCGCGACCTCAAGAGCCATTCGCTCGATGCGAGCATCCGATCGGTTTCCGGTTGTTAGCAGTGTGACCAGCTACCTTAGGTAGCTGTATTAGGCCCGACCGATGGTACAGGTCTAGGTACAGTCTTGCCTCGTTTGGTGTACTGGAAGCGCCACTCGTAGTGATAACGATGCGCGTTGTAAACATCGATGACCTCCGTCTGCTTCTCGTGGAAGGAAATATGGCCTTCACTCCCGCCTTGAACCACCACTTCTCCAACGCGACAGAGTCCCCCATTAAGTATATTGAGAATGGTGCCACTCTGATAGTAATCTGGCCAAGTGACTGTACCGAAGATGACCAATTTAAGCTCTTGAAGTTGTAGTAGCCATTCTCGAGGAGAGAGAGGCCGAATCGAGTCGTGGGACCGATTGATATTCTTTTATAAGGGTCAGCTGGAAGCGAATGCTGAGCCACCTTAATAACTTGATCGTTTCAGCAACGTGAGCCAGTCCCCATTCTGCCTCTGCATACCTGAGGAATAGAGGGTTCACGGAGTTTACCTGACACTGATTGATACAGTCTAAACAAACACGAGAAGTCCTAATTGCGAGCGTTTGAGCCCTTAGGAATCCGTGATTGGAGGAAAGCAATCTTCTTCGTGCAAGTTCACGAACTTCTCAGTGGTAAAAATCCAGTGGATAATGTTGTAGAAGCATACCCAGATTGCTGACGTATATGTAGGCTTTCCGAAACCGGCAGGGAGATCCTGCCGATCATAAAGGCCTGCGGCTTCGATTGAAAGACTTTGCGTATGAAGAACTTGCATTTCGTGAGATTGGAGATTCAGATCTAGAGTTAATTGTTAGTACTCAACAGCTTTGCGAATACCCTCATACTGAAGAGGTCCGGATAGCACGGCTGGAGTCACTAAGTAGGCCTTTGATTGCTCCAGGGTTTAAGAAGCGAAAGAGATCCGAGATTCTTCCAGACCATATAACATTAGCGTACCTGTATTCAGTTACACATTTCTCTATGACTATAGTATTTATAAGGTGAGGAGCCCGAGTTATATGCCGCCTTTCGATGTGCTAATAATCATACTATATATCAACAATAGAAAGCATATCGAGGTAGTCTATAGCTAAAGGTAGACCTAGCCTTAACCTCTAGAGCTCGGTTCTAAGCCGCCGAGTCCTAGGCCAATCTTAGAGATACCTAACTCAGGATCTCGTTGCGCCCCCACTAGAAGTGGCGATATTGGTGCCAACTTTCAAATTCTTTCATCCCCTACACCAAAACCACTTCAACGCCTCCGTGAACAAGGTCAGTGCCGGTGCGGCTCGGCCGCCCTCCCTGCTTTGTAGTGGCAAACTGTAGAGAGCTTTAGGAGCATCGCCACCTTTCCTGCTACCGAGTCTCACACGGAAACTTTAACAGCGCAATTAATTTCATCTTAGGAGGTTAACCTTACCATCGTCCGACTCTAGATCAGCGCCCTTATCAAGCAGAAGCTTGACCACCCCCTCATGCCCCTTCTCTGCGGCCTACGATAGCGGCGTCCAGCTGTACGTATTCCCCCGGATCCAGGTCGGCGCCCTTATTAAGCAGAAGCTTAATTATCCCCTTATGTCCCTTATCTGCGGCCCACGATAGCGGTGTATCGCCATAGAGATTATCCTTCGACTCTGGGTCGGCGCCCTTGTCGAGTAGAAGCTTAACCACCCCCTCGTGCCCCTTCTCTGCGGCCCACCATAGCGGCGTCAGTCCGTCCTGATTCTTTAAGTCAACGTTGACTTTGCCGCTATCAAACAGCAGCTTGACTACCGCCTCGTATCCTTTCTGTAATGCCCACCACAGCAGCGTCAATCCGCTCTGGTCCATCGAATCAGCGTCAACCTTGCCGGTATCGACTAGCAGCTTGACAATGGCCTCGTTACCATTTTCAAGGGCCCAAGCCAGACTGGTCCAACTATTGGCTGTCGCATATGCTGCAAGTATCGACCGATTAATTAATCTGGCTGACAAACCATACAGGGTCATCTCCCGCCCCGATACATAAAATATGTGGTGTAGCCAATGTGCCGTCGCGTACGAGTAAAAGACAAACTCTGTTTCCGATTTAGACCTGAAAGGTTTACGCGCTTCTGCGAGGGTCTTGCTGATGTCAATATCAGGGCGTTTCCTCGACCTTAAGAGTTTCAAAGCGAAGCTTTGGACGGTGCTTGAAGACCTTGTAGCGGCACAAATGACACTAGACGGTGCTGACTGTACCATGACTGGAGCTACTCTCGTCCTCGATATCTCGGTCCCGAAAATACCATAGCTGAGGTAAGTGACAATAATGTCCGCCATTGTTCTCTGTCCCTTCTCTGCTGTAAAACCTATGTCGCTTGAGCTGTTAGACCCGTCGAGGAGGAATTGTTTAACGCTGTGGTGTACAAAACGGACCGTGGTCTCTTCTTCGTCGACGGTGAGGAGGCATCCACAGCAGGCCAACGCCGAATATATGTCGTTTAGAAGCCTCGACGGCGTCCAGGCAGTGTCTCCAGGGACTACACTAAGAGCTTCTCGCAACTCATACGCTGTTAGGGGCCGGGAGGCCGCTGCAACAAGTTGCAGTATTTATGCCTGATAGGACTGTCCTAATCCTCCTGACTTGCGCAAAATTCGGGAAAAGGTCTCTGAAAGGTCTTTAGGTAGGTCCGCGAGAGCATATCGGATAGCCTGATCTGTTCTCATATCACACAAAGACTGGATCTGGAGGGCTACCCAAAGGAACATTCCTTGTGATCCCTTCAAGAGAGCATCATGTATGTCCAGTATAAGGGTTGGATCTCCTATAACCAATTTTCGGCTTTCGAGGCAATGTTCTAGCTCCGCTTCAATAAATGCTTCAATATCCGGGTTATCCTCCGGAATGGAAGCTATCCAGGTGACCGCAAGTCGCGTAGTGATTAACTCCAATCCGTTGTTCAGCTCTATTCGAAATGAGATCAAAAGCTGGAGTTTGAGCGTGCGTTGGATCTTTTCGAGATATTGAGCTACTATTTCTCTCTCGGCATGTTCGCATTCGTCCAACCCATCAAGAATGAAGTACGCTTTGTGGCGGGACGGGAAGCCGCGACAAATCAGTTCTAGTATACTTTCGGTATTCTCAGTCGATCGGGTCTCTTCGCATGCTTCTGCCACTATAGCAAGGTCTGGTATGGTGCGCAGCAATTGGCGTGCCAGGGAACTAAGAATTGTTCGCGCTTTTAAACTCTTAGGAATGTCGTGCCTGCAAAAGAAGTATGCCACTGCGATCGTATCAATTCTGGCGCCAATGTTGAGATCGTCCACGATATTCGCTAGCAAAATAGATTTTCCCGATCCCAGTTTGCCAGTGTACAGAAGCGTGCAAGAACTTGAGTAGTCTTTCCACTCCTGGTATTTGGTAAGCGATGCGAATAGGGCTGCATTTCCGACTTTCCGGGTCTGTTTCCACGTTGTCTTATGGTCGTACTCGGAGCAGAAGTCGAGCACTCGTAGATTCGTGGCTAGCTTCTGCCGATAGTCCGTGGATCTGGAGCGCTTGATAGATAGATCCCTGAATCGGGAATTCTCTTGAGCTTCAATCAAGATTGCCTCCTCCTTGATTGAATAGGCCCAATGATCGAGGTCGGTTTGGAAAGTCTTCAAGTCTGAATCATTCAAAGCAGACGTGACTTGCCGGAAGCTCGGCTTCTGTGTGAAGTTGAATAGATGATGGCAGAGACTAACTACCACGATAAAATATTCACAGAGCTGTGGTTGCAGACTCCTGGATTGTGGATAGAGTAGGGCCATTGTTTGGTAACGTGGGACTGAGCGACCAATATCCATGAAAAGAGCAGATAACTTTTCGATATAGGATGAGAAGCTTACAATTGCCTAGGCATGTATTAGAGTATGAAACCACCAAAAGTCGAGACACTGACGAGTAACGACATGCGAATTAGTGACCAGACCCCGCATGCGATTATGTTCTGTGTGCCTCCAACTACGACATCTCCCAGCGCAGCGAATTGTTGAACTCCTTGTAGGAAGTTTGTGAAACGGGTCCCGAAGCAGCGGCCGCCGGCTTTTCTCGACATCTGGCGGTCCATCTCAGCTGTAAGTCGCATCACATCGCTGGGATCTGGAGGAGAGTTGAGCGACTGGGACTTGAGGGTGCGGAAGGCTGTTTTGTGCTCGTGTGAGAGGTCTGCTTCGAACTGGGAAACAGCTTGAGCTAGCCGAATTTCGGGCTTCAGCCGCGAAGCATTCAGCAGAACACCAGACATAGGGTACTGGTTTTAGCTGAAAACTGACGGAGAATAAGGTGCAACACGAAGTTGGGATTAGAAATAAAAGCTAGTGGGCTATTGTTACTCGTAGCGCTCTGAGGGATCGAACGTGCCACCTAAAAGTCGAGAAAGAAATCTGGGTAAGACATCTATCAGAAGCTGAGGGATGAGGTGGAGGGAAGAGTTGGAGTAGTCAGCCTTGCAGGGCGCCCAGGCTGAGAACTCTTGAGGGGCTGCGCATCTTCAGCCACAATGCCCCTCCTTACGATATGTCTCTAGCTGTTTTTGGAACCCTTGACTTTGATTACGCGGGAAAGGTGGCGATGCTCCTAAAGCTCTCTACAGTTTACCACTACAAAGCAGGGAGAGCGGCCGAGCCGCACCGGCACTGACCTTGCCTTAGAGGCAATAGTTTTTAGGTATAGTTAAAGAGAAGAATATTATATATAGCTGTAAATAATATAAAATTTTATTAAAGTACTTCTTATTTATCTCACTATACAAGGCGTCTTGCTACGCAGTGAGGATATTAATCATAGGTACGTTGCTGGCCTTGCCGACTGTGGACTCGGTACGCTTGCCCGCTTGTGCTTGATCCAGTTGACTCGATATGTCGTCGTGCGGCAGTCTCGTACTCAAAACTTAGGAAAGGATTGCGAAACTTTTGGGAATCCGTTAGCCATGACCAAAGTGTACACAGAGGGTCTTACCGTACTGGAGACGGCCGTGTTGCCTCGCCTTGTTGTCGCTTTTCGAGCTTGGGAGTCTTCGAAATCGGTGCGTATGCGGCCTGACGCAGGAGCGTTGAGGGTGCGGTGATCATGCTGATCGTCGATAGCAGCTGGGTCGTGTGGCCCTCGAGGTGTTAGTAGGGGACCCTATAGAGCACTGTAGTTTGGAGATGCTACTGCTACGCACAGACCCTGCGTACAGAGTCACCGCTGGTTTTCGAGTGATGAGTGCAAAAATCGGGAAGTGAGGAGGAGAGAGTCCAGTACATTTTAGCTAATGACTCCTGGTTGGACTCACGCCTGCTTTGACATACCCAGAACGCCGTAACACCGATATTAACCTACAAAATGGCCCAACCATTTGTCTACATCCTAACCATCGAGCCTCGTGAACATGAACGAATGCTTCTGTGGGCAGTCAAGCCTTCCTCTTCCTACCCCTTTTACCACACTCTCCCCAACGCGGAACACTTCCTGCTTAACCATGCTGAGCATGTGGTCGCGAGCTTCTCTTGGCACATCAGTGAAGATCTTGTTGATCGTCACCCTCAATTTCGCGAGCTGCAAGTCACCACTTTCCAGGCCAGAGAAGCAATGCGGCGAGCTGCCAAGGAGAAGATCCACAACCTCGTCATCGGTGAAGGAATCGAAAATATCGACATTCGAGGACGGAAGATATCGGATCTCGAGCTTCAGGTTCAGGAAATCGAGATTCTTGAAGGTCTTGGCGATCAGGCTCAGGGCCGAGTGGGATTGTGTGGTCAGAGAACACATGCCAGGGTTGTGGACAGAAGTACTCAGATCAATGACAACAGGCACTGACAAAGATTTTGTGTCCAAGGGGTGTAGGAGGGCCGGGCTGATGTAGCGGATATTCAAGGTGTTGAAGGGGATTCCGCCTGGTGCAACGTTTTCGCCCGGAATGTACCAGTAAGCTAGGTGGAGGAGCTGCTCGCGAGCTTCCGCCAGGATGGTCTTGCTGGTCAGAATCCAGATAGGGAGCCCTTGTAGCTCTCGTTTGGGAACGCGGTTATATTGGACCTCGAGCGATAAACAGCGCAGCACTGGGTCGTTATTCGGTACAAGTAGGCAGCCGGCAAACAGGCGGGGGGTTTTCGTCCAGAGGAAGTGGTAGATTCGATTCCGAATTCCTCGCGGAAGGTCCATGAAGCGGAAACCTTCGTAGTCGAGCTTTGTGCGCTTCTGGGCTTCAGATTCTTCCGAAGCGTGATCGTTCTCGTTCTCGCGCTCGCGCTTTCGCCCACCAACGATGGGCAATGTCAAGGTCAATTCGCCATGAACGGGGCTTTCTGCGTCGCTGGACAGAGTCAGTATAAGTGAGCCATAGTGTACCCAAGGAATTTACCTTGTTGAAGGAGGTGCGACTTGCTGGCCTTGACGGGCTCGAATGGGGAGAGTGAACATGTCTCGTTTCGAAGGGCGCGTAGCCGTGCGAATTACTGGCAGAGTCAGTATAAGTAGGCCAGGGTGTACTCAAAGGGCGTACCTTGACACGAGAGGCGGACTTGCTTGGTTCAATTATCTGATTTCGCGTGTCGTGGGAGTCGGGGGGGAGAGGTACGAGGGCGTAGGTGGGTGGCTCAAGCAAACACTCACGGTGGCCGGGGTATCTAGTGCCCCAACACAGGTCTCTCAAAACAATAGGAAAAACGGGACGATGAAGAAACGAGCTACGAAGCTGCCGCGTAGGAACAGGCCCTGTATACAACCAGGCACCTTTTTAACGATCTGTCGTGTGAGGCTCCAGTGCCCTAATCCCCGTTTTCGTCGTGCAAGAGCTCTAACAAAGTGACTGGGCGAACGCCTCACAGAGATGGCAGAGGGCATTCTCATCACGTAGTCACGGCCGAGACTAGGCAGCGTACACCACTCAGGTTTGGGTCCAAGGGCAACGGCCTCGGGTCACATCACTTAGTCACCCAGCATGCAAACAGTCACTCGGCTTCTAGTATGTGCCACGACATTTAGTCCACCTGGAGAAGAGTCTCGCTCACAGGCAGTTCTGAATTCGTGACCCAGCGCCCTGATCCCGTGCCGTTCCCCCGAAGGGCCCGAGCCGGTTTCGGTCATCGCTGGTTGATCTTGCGCGTTACCGTCCTCCCTTGGGCAAAGGACGCAGACCATGCACGCCATTGAGGGCGGCTATTGCACGTCTGAGCTCTGTTCGTTGCGCTTGTGGGACTGGCAAGCGGTCGAGGGAAAGCGCTTTATATAGGCGAGGGGAGAGCCGCCAGTGGGGCGGAACAATGAAACGCCGGTGCACAGGGTGGGTGAAGGTTGGCCGAGCGACGAGAGAGTGATTGAGAATGACGAGAAAAAGGTAGAGGACAGAAGGATGTGGAAGGTTTCTATAAGAACTTTTGATGCACTCACCCGCTATGCTGTCCTGACGCCGCTGATGCTAGAGTTGAGTAGTGTACAAAGATCATACAAGATTACACGTTGTTAAATCATCACATCGAAGCAGCGGCTGCCTCCTCCTGAGGAGCTTGCTGCGTCGGTGGGCTTGCCGCCAATTCCATGCTGCGGACAGTCCACTCAGTCGCCTCATCGACCCAGTCCTTTTTCTCACCGAGTACAGCAATACTGCTTTCCGAGGTACGCTGGACGAGGAACCGATCGGCCACCTGCTGCACTTGCTCAGCAGTGACATCGAGCAGCTGCTCTCGCCTTGTGGCATGCATCTCATCCGTGACGCCGGTCAAGAACAGCCGCATGCCCTCCTGGTTCACGCTTTGCGGCGCGTCGTAGCTTTGGAAAACGCCGAGCTTCGCCTCGTCGAGATCCTGCGTCGTCCACGTACGGTCCCTCGCCCATTGTCCCGCTTCGGCCATGATCTTCATCGAGTTCTGTGGATTCGGGTCGCGGTAGCTGTACATGCCGAACGTTCCCTGCAGTGAGCTGTTATATGCTGCGCCGCCGTATGCGCCGCCCTTTTCTCGGATCTCATGGTGTAGGAGCTTATGGGTAAGGAGTTGAGCGAGAATCTCCAGCGGTGCGCTGGAGGAGTCGGTGTAGGGGATCGTAGATGTCGATCTGGCCGAATAGTAAACTTGGTAAGGTAGCGGGAAGAAGGACTTAGTGTTTCGAGCATATTGTCTTGTGGATAAGGCCGCCAAGCTGGTAGATTTTTGGGGAAGCTGTTGAAGGAAGCGTTGCAGCGCTTCCTGGTTAGGAGTCGCGCTCTCCTGGCCGCAGTTCAGCGCCACTCTAAGCTGTCCACTGTTTGTGAGGGCCAGAGACTGAATTGTCTTTAGCTTGTGGATGACTGACTCGAGCGAGTCAGGCCCCAAAGACGCTAGGCTTGCGATGAGCTTGGTCTGTGACAGGCCGCGAGTCTGCTCGACCCTCCAACCCTCCTGCGTCAAGCCGGCCTCAGCCGAGAGCCGCGCATAAGAGTGGCCACTCTCAGCTATAGAATTGATAGCACCGCTGGCGGAGGCCTGAAGTAACTCCCAAATCTTATTCTTTGCGTCGGCGCCGTCGAAGTCTGTTTCCAATACCAGCTGTCGCAGAAGATCGTACATGTCCGGTATGTTGCGGTCTAGGCCGTAACCAGCAAAGACCAGACCTTCGTCAACTTGATCGAGGGACAACGGTGACGTTGACGACTTGTACGCGACACTAATACCACCAGTCTTCAGTCTCATGAGTTCTTCAAGCTGTTCCATTGTCATACTTCTTGTCCCAAGCCGCATAATAGCGCTTGTGAATAAGGGAATCATCTCCCTGAGCTCGTCGGGAAGATTCTCCAATCTCTGAACAGCACGGAAGTATGTGAGACCATTTGTCGGCGCCTCCCGCCATTGTACTTTTGTGTTGTCGATGGTGGAATGACAAAGCGGTTTGGGTTCTTTCGTGCGTGGGATGTCTTTGACGTGGACGGTCGGGAGGCAGCTAAGATCCTGGGTCCGGGCCTTTTCCTGCACCTCCAAGAGTTCAAGTTCTCGCTGTTCCAGGAACTCCTGCGCTGCCTCTTCGCTTGGAAATTGTTTTGTAGCTTCGAGTATCTTTTCGGCAAGTCGCTGGTTCTCTTCGTCTGCCAACTCTTGACCATACGTCTGAGACAGAGCCATAGTAAATGCTAATGTGTTGTCGTTGAGAAGGTACTTTTCAATGAGGCCTTCTAGGTAGTCGCCCTTCGCATACTTTTCTCGGAAAGCGTCGACAACTTCTTGCCATGCGAGCGCGTCCATAGGCTGAACACCGTTGAACCAGGAAGGCATCAATCGCTGCATGACGCCCATGCCGAACTGGGCGTTCTTGTGCTTCAGTGACAGCTCCAATTCGTGAAGGATACCGTCGACTTTAATCTTACTGAATCCCTTGTGTCGAACTTCTCTAAGTGTTGTATGAATGGCCTCCCGAACTTTAGGAATGTCCTCCTTCTTTACACCGCTCAAACCCACCGAAAACACGCCTCGCCTCCCCGTCTGATCAGATCCTGTGTTAGGGCTGAAGTCCGCGCCGAGTCCTGCTTCGATGAGATTCCGGTAGAACGGTGAGCCATAACCATCCATGAGAAGACTGCTCATGACCCCAAGAGCGAAGTTCTCCAGCCTATCACTGTTGTATCCCAGCAACCATGTGAGAGAAGTCTTGTACTGCTTTTCAGGCGCAACAAGGGGATCGCAAGGTCCGGGTACCGTCACTTCCTTTGGTCCGTCGAGCGCAGTTGGCTCCTTGATATCGTGGTCGACGGTGATGCTATCGAAGGCGTTAAGACGCGCATCGATCTCCTTCAGATGCTCCTTCAGTGGCATGTCTCCATAGGTGAAGAGCTTTGCATTGCTCGGATGGTAATGATCGGCATGAAACCTGCGCAGTTGTTCCCAAGTGAGGTCGGTAATCTTCTGAGGGTCACCTCCCGAATTGTTGATAGCTGGGAACAGGTGGTCCTGGAAGCGAACCCAGAAGAGGTAGTCTCCATCGGACATCTGGCCTTTCATCTCGTTGTACACCACACCTTTGAAGACGAGTCGTTTCGCAGTGTCGGACTCGTCTTTCCCCGCCAATGGATTTTCCGGTCCTATCCGCCAACCCTCCTGTGTGAAGTCCTTCTCGAGCAGAAGTGGGTGCAATGTTGCATCGAGGTAGACCGACATGAGGTTCTTGAAATCCTGAGCATTCGTAGTCGCAAATGGGTATGTGGTATGGTCGGAGGAGGTGAAGGCGTTCATGAAGTTCGACAGGGTGCGTGGGAGCATCTTGAAGAAAGGATCTCGGATAGGATATCTGGAATTGTAAGCAGCTGGTGGGCCGGATGCATGCAAGAGACATACTTGTCGCTACCGCATAACGTGGTGTGCTCCAGTATATGCGGCACACCAGTGTCATTGGGCGGGTTTGTCTTGAAGCCAATGGAGAAGACATTGTTCGAATCGTCCCTTGCCAGATGAAGATGCTCGGCCCCTGTCTTGTTGTGTTGAAGTTGAAGAGCAGTCAGCTCTAGCTCGGGCACCTGTTTGACATGCTTGACCGTGAAGCCATGGACTTGCTCGCCAACCCTTGGGAAGCCTGATGCATCCGTCACTGAGGCATATCCGCGACGGAAAAGACAAAGCGAGGGAAGACGGCGAATACTGCCGGTCTGAGAGCCCCAGAGCTGCCGTCTAGCGGAGCGCAGCATGGCCGACGCGGAGCAAGTGCAGTGAGGGATGAGGAAGCTGGCGGCGAAAAGCCATGCGACGCAAATCTATGGATGCGAATCTATGGGGATGACAGCCTGCGCCGATTGGTTGATGCTCACTGGGAAGAGCCGCCAAGCGTGACTAATACATCGAGAACGCTATTCCGAGCACTCAGTGGCCAATGCTGCCCCCTTCGTGCGGCGTTTGTGCATGCTTTACTGGTCCATGAATTGAAGCTGATACTCCCGCAAAAGAAGGCTGCTCGGTACTTTGAACTCTCGCGTGCAGTGTTGAGTGCGGCTGCCGTGCTTGGTGTCGACCCGTTTCCACCACCTGGGCAAGGGCAGGGACTGGCGCCGAAGAACGTTGACGAAAGGACCACCACTCCCGAATCTTCACCACGCAACTCACACGCCTCACGCCCCGCATCTATTCCAGTCTTAGCAGAACCTGTGCTGCCTCTGCGGCGCTTCTGCCCGTCCCCCACCCACATATCGAGCAGACCTCCCTGCGCCGCATTCCATCCCCTCGTTTCCCGTCCGCATCAGTCCCGAGACGTCAGCGACGACACCTTCGCCGCGCTGTATGCGCAGACGGTCGCTGGTGTTGAATCTGCGCCGATCATTCATGCAACCGACGAGGGACTTGTGGCTTCATATACTGCGTTGAACGGCCAGCGGCCAGCGAACGACGTCACGAGCACCTGAGATCAGACCCTTCCCCCCCGAATGCATGGCGGCTGTCGCCCATCAGCCCCATCCTGTCACCACCCACGCTCGTTCGAACCCTCGTGGCATGGAAGCTACCCGTAGCGCATCCACTTCGACATCTGCATCCATGGCTCCCGCACAGCATGCGCCGGCGCCGGCGAAGAAGGGCAAATCCAAGAAAGCACCTGATCCGTCGGAGCAACAGAAGCAGATTTATGCCAAAATTGCGCAATTAGAGCAGGAGAAGACCGGGGATAAGGAGCAAGAGCTCGAAATTGGTGCGTCCCCTCATTTAGTGGTTCATGTGGCAATGGCTTCTCTAGTGGAGACCCTATATGACGAGTCTGCGCTGCAATTGCGACCATGGAATATATGTGGAAAAGTTTTAGGGCATTCTGTATCTCGAGCCTGAAGCTGACCATGGAACAGAACGGGAAGTGAAGAAGGCAAATCGAGAGCTTTCCTCCATGCTGAACAACATGGACGGTCCACTCTCGCGCCTCGACACGGTGCAGAAGAAGTACAGCGAGCTCCTCGCGGATATGAAACGAACCGAACGCGAATACCAGAAAGCCAAGAAGCGTGGTGATCAGCTTCAGAAAGAGAAGGACCAGCAAAGGTCGGAGTTGACTAAGATGACCACCATGAAGGACAAGCTGGACAAGCTGTCCCGGGACTTCGCGAAGGAGAATAAGAAACTCAAGGACGAGATGCACAAGATCGAGACCACCGAAGCGAATGCGAGGGAGGAACTGCACCATCGCATTGAGCGCATCGTCAGTGATGTCAATCGGTGTATCGATGCACAACACCAGCCGGAACCACAAAATCAAATGGAATTGGAGCTGGACGAATTGTGAGAAGTGTGAAACCCAGCAGTTGGCATGCGCTGACCACTCGCAGGTTCCGTCAAAAATTCAAGTCCTTTATCGATCAGTACGAGCTACGGGAACTCCAGTTCCACTCCCTATTGCGGACCAAGGACCTCGAGATCCAATATCAGATGGCGCAACTTGAGCAGCACCGCAAACAGCGAGAAGCCGAATCGTCAAAATCACATCAACTGACAAGACAGGTGTCTACATTCTCGCAAACAGAAACGGAACTACGTACCCAGCTGAACATCTATGTGGAGAAGTTCAAACAGGTATGACTTGAGCCGAGCCATTCTTTACCTCAAGCATATTGGTTAATGCTGACTAGATGCAGGTCGAAGAAACTCTGAACAACTCCAATGCCCTCTTCCTCACTTTTCGTAAGGAAATGGAGGAGATGTCAAAAAAAACTAAACGCCTCGAAAAGGAGAATCAGACCCTTCAAAGAATCAAGCAGGAGACCGGCCATAATATTGCCACGATGGTGGGCGAACGGTCGAAGATGCAGGAGGAGCTCGCGCAAAAGGACAAGGAGATCGCCGCCCAACACAAAAAGATCGCCAACCTTGAGAAGCTATGTCGTGGCATGCAAGCACAGGGCCGCGGTCAGGTGCCGATGGATGAGCTAGAAGAAGATGAAGAAGCAACGGAGAGTGAGTACGAATATGATGATGACGATGATGAAGAGGATGAGGAAGGGAGCGCGGAATACGACGATGATACGGAAGAAGATGCCCCTGAGCCAGACCAGAGACCTTTCGGTCCCGTCCCTCCACCTCCTCCACCCCCACAAGCTCTTTCCGATCCCAAGATGAACGGCCATAGACCGGCCAATGGGCAGATCAACGGAGTCAAAGGCTAATGATCATGTTCAAGGGACTGCCAACCAGAATCATGCCTCGAGGCGTCCGCTCAAACCATTCAAGGCCTTCGGACTGCTAAGGACAATCGACTAGCAAGCCAGGCTTTGGGCACACATTCCATGGCTGATACATCGCGTGTGAGGGAGGCATTACTGGGCAATACGCTTCATGGAGTCACTTGATATGCTGGGCACGCCCACAACCCATGTATCTTATTCATCAAGGCAATGACAACTGGCTGTTCACATCCTTCCCAAGCTCGGCTTCCTTGACCTGCAACCGTTTTCACTCCACTTCGCAACGCACCACAAACCAAAGTAGCGTGCTGCATCGATTGGGAGCTTGCCATTCACTTAAGACTGTAGAGAAGAAGCAAGCTATTGGGTGGCAAGGCCATGTCCGACAGGGGCAGAATTGAACCTCGGCTCGGTTGCAAAGCTCTCAGCTTCCCCCGCCGCTTGATTCCAACCCTTGCCCTTCATATCATCCTTCGCCGAAACCCATATCTTCGAGATGCTGTGCCATCATCCCCAAAGTACATGCTCGCTTTTCTTCGTTCGTCTTCTCCATCCTCCATAGTCTCGATATCCGGTCGAAAATCATAGCACAACCTCGTCGCTCAACACAACACTCCAACATGGCTCCTCCCAGTCTCCAGACGCCGCTTTCCAAGCTACTCGGCATACAGTACCCCATCATTCTCGCCGGTATGGCGCGAACATCTGGGGGCCCTCTAGCCGCCGCGGTGTCGAACGCAGGTGGACTCGGGGTAATTGGTGGCTTGGGCTACACTCCCCAGCAGCTCCAATCCATCATCGACGAGCTCAAAGCCAACCTCGCAAACCCAAATCTCCCATTCGGCGTGGACCTTGCACTTCCCCAAGTCGGTGGCTCAGCGCGCAAGACGAACCACGATTACACGCACGGCCAACTCGACGAGCTGATCGAAGTCACGATCAAGAACGGAGCGAAACTGTTCGTCAGCGCTGTGGGAGTGCCCCCGGCGCATACAATCAAGAGACTGCATGAGGCTGGGATCTTGATTATGAATATGGTTGGGCATCCGAAACATGCTGTCAAAGCTCTGGACGCGGGAGTGGATATTGTGTGTGCTCAGGGCGGTGAGGGCGGCGGACATACCGGAGACATTGCGAACTCGATCCTCATTCCTGCGGTCGTGGACGTGGCGAGGAAATACAAGAGCCCGTTGACGGGCGAGACAGCGATGGTGGTCGCAGCAGGAGGCATATACAACGGGAGAAGTCTGGCGAGCAGCCTGATGCAGGGTGCGCAAGGCGTATGGGTCGGCACACGATTTGTCGCTAGCACGGAAGCAGGTTGCTCGCAGATGCACAAGGAGAATGTGGTTTCCGCCAGATTTGAGGACACGGATCGAACGCTGGTGGTGAGTGGACGGCCACTGAGGGTGAAGGTTAACGAGTACATCAAGGACTGGCATGCTAGGCCTGAGGAGATCAAGAAGTTGACGGACAGTGGCGTTGTGCCGATGATGAAGGATCTGGACGATGAAAAGGATGTCGATATGCCATTTTTGATGGGTCAAGTCAGCGGCGTTATTAGTGAGATCAAGCCGGCGAAGCAAATAGTGGATGAAATGGTGCAGGAGGCGGTGGATATGTTGAAGCTGGGCCAAACGTATATTAGCGGTCCGAGTAGCAAGCTGTAGACGGTGCCAGTTCAGACTGTTATACAGCCGGTGTAGGCCAGCTCCAGGAAACGTAGGCTAGTATCCTGTCGTGAATGAGTGGGAGTAGCTGGGCTTGTACGGGCACTGGATGTTGTGAAGCGAAGAGATGTTTGCTCGTGGTTTGGTGTCCCACACGAATTCGAGTCACTCTCCCAGTGCAACGGCCGAAACGTGTAATTCCTGAATAGGCTTTGACAAGCTGTCGGCCACAGCTGGTGAACCACAAAAAAGCCCGCCCAGGACACCGGATGATCGCCGCCAGGGTCCGTGGACGTGGACCAGTCAACGACAGGAGCTCAACCCTCAGGAGAGAACTCCTGCACTCCGCATTGAGAGCCATCTATATACCCGCAGCGCCCATATTATTCCTGAACCCCTCCTCTCCAGCTCCTCCAACAGCGCTCGCTTGGGGCTGCCTCTTGTCTCGGCCGATTTCTTTTCTCCCTATTCTTTCTCCACCATCAGGCGATTTCCGCTCTCTAGCGCGAGTCCCGAAGCCTTGTCACACGTCGGCCCTCGCCCACAGGAAGCCTACACGCAACAAACCATAGATGACGCTTCGCCGGTCGGGTCTTGCGACGACTTGTAGCGGCGCATATCCATGCAGTCGAATTTGAAGGCCCAGGCTGAACTGCAGGCCCAGAGGAAGAAAGTAGGCGCATCGAATCCGTTTCCTGGAGAAACTGCTAATCGCAGGCCGCAGCTCGCAAACTCGTACAAACAGCTCCTCGAGTAAGACCCGCCACCGCGTCGCGAAACCTACGTTCCTTGTGTACTGATTCGCGCTCGACAGTGAATTTTCGGCACCTGATCTGAAGACCGTTGGCAACTATGCGCTCGGAAGGCTCATTGGGAAGGGGAGCTTCGGGAAGGTGTATCTGGCGTCGCATAAGCTCACCAATGGCTCCAAGGTAAGAAGGGACTGGGATTTGGAGCAGAGACAGGCCACAACTGACAATCACTAGGTAGTGCTCAAGTCGGCGAAGAAGGACGATTCGAATCTAGCCCGCGAGATTCATCACCACCGTCAATTCATACATCCACACATCGCTAGACTGTACGAGGTCATAGTGACGGAGACGCTGGTATGGCTTGTGCTGGAATACTGCCCTGGTATGATGTTCCAACTCCACACCACTGAAGGCTATGCTAAGGGCGCAACACAGGCGATGAGCTTTACAACTACCTCCTCCAGAAGGGCGCGCTACCCCCGGAAAAGGTCCAGAAGATATTCACCCAGCTCGTCGGCGCCGTATCATACGTCCACAACAAGTCCTGCGTCCACCGCGACCTGAAGCTCGAGAACATCCTCTTGGACAAACACGAGAACGTGAAGCTAGTCGATTTTGGATTCACACGCGAATACGAGGGCAAGTCGAACTATCTACAGACATGGTGCGGCACCGTGTGTTACTCTGCGCCGGAGATGTTGAAGGGAGAAAAGTACGCGGGCGAAAAAGTAGATGTTTGGAGTTTGGGTATCATCCTTTACGCGCTTCTGGTTGGCGAATTGCCCTTTGACGATGACGACGAAACGGTTACGAAAATGAAGATTCTGAAAGAGGAGCCCAAATACCCGGATACGTTCCCACCGCAAGCAAAGGAGTTGTGTCAGATCTTGCTTTCGAAACGACCGATACTGAGACCAACGTTGGCGGATATACTGCAAAACGCTTGGTTGGCGGAACATGCGCCGCGGCAGCAGGAGATCTTGAAGCTGCAACAACCGGCACCTTTTTCAACGGAGTTGGAGAAGGAAGTTTTGCAGAGAATGCGCGCTGCTGGAGTAGACATAGACATGGTCATTGAGAATGTCCTGGCGCAAAGGTGTGATTCCCTGGCTGGCTGGTGGGCATTATTGCTCGAGAAAGAGGAGCGCAAAGCGAAAAGAAGAGAGAGGAAGAGGAGGGAAAGAGAAGCTGAAGCAAAGAGCTTGAGGCGTTTGAGTGCCGCAAGTAGTCGTCTGGACAAGCTGGCGCCTACGATTCGTGAGACGGACGAGGAGGGTTTACATTCCCCTCTCATCGGTGATCCCCCAAAGAGCCGTGGGAGGCCACTCAAACGATCTAGCATGCATGGTACGCCGAGAAAATCGCGAGGATAAAGCCATATGCTAATCTTATGCCAGGTCCTGACCTCCCGAGGCTACCAGAATCAGGGCATACCCCAGAGCCAGACGCTGATAGACCACCACCACCTATAGAGAAAGACCACATTCGAAGTTCAGACTCGTCGTCACGCCCACCTCCCCCACCAAAAGAGATAGATAGAAGAAGATCAAGAAGCAGCATGCTACAGGTAGTCTCGACAAATCCCGACCTCCTCTCTCCCAACGGCTTTATACCCAAACGACGCCGGAAGCTCCAGCCACCGTTCATGAACCACCTCGCGTCGTTACGAAACTGGATCAAAGAGAGCGCTAAGCGCGCACGCTCGCCCGGCTCGAAAGCTAGCAGTGGCAAATCTCCTACCATCTCCCAGAGCAAGTCGCCAGACTCGAGAAGACGACTGAGCAACGCGAATCGAAGCTCCGGTGTCCATCCTCATCCTAATGTTCCGCCCTCCACGCACGTCCCCGCTCGGCCACGAGTATCCACCCACGGTTCTGGCAAACGACCCTCTGTCTCCCCCGCCCCGCTAACCCCACGATCCTCCTACCGACGCTCCTCCGGGGGTCTTCGCGGCCGAAAGTCAACATCCTCATCGATATCCTCCATCCGCTCCATGCCACACCACCACCATTCGCACTCGAAAGCCTCGTCCACATCCTCTGCTTCCCTCGCTTCTCCCGCCGTATCCGTCTCGGGCCACAAGGCCAAGTCGCCGCACTCCTCCGTCAAAGTCCTCCCCGCAACACCCACCTCGTCCTCTTTCCCCTCCAACATCCGCCTTGTGCGCGCTCCTCTTTCCGAAGGCGGCGCTGCGTTCGGCACCGCGCCTCCTCCCTCACCTGGTCTCATCTTCGCCAAACGGAAAAGAAGTCCCTTCAAGGGCCCCATGCTGAATTTAAACACGCACACTGGTAGTCCGGGCATGCGGGGAAGGGGAGATGGCATGGGTGGCGGAAGTCGTAGCGCGAGTGTACAAGGGCGAAAGAGTAACGACTTTGGTGGCATTGAGGAGGAGGATGAAGACGAGGTCGAAGAGGTTGAAGAATTCTCTCCCGTGGTGGGCGTGCCCGGGGAGAAGGTGGAGGTTGGTCCGCTCGTTGATGACAGCACGGCCGGCGCGCAGACGCCTGCTGACGAAAAGGTTGCCGTGCTGGACCTGGCAGGATTTGCGAGTCCACCACCTAAGGTGCCCGAAAAGGGCAGCTAAGAGCTTTGCGCTGTTCATGGCATTTGTACCGGACGATCTTGACGTTGTTTCTTTTGCGGCACGACATGGAATAGCATGACATTGGCATTGTTCTCTTGGGTATTGTATCGCCTCTCGTATCCCGTCTTCATGTCTTGCTACTGTTCTCATTCGGCTTCGGGTTTCTGTCTTCACTTCGCACATGTGTTTTGATATCCCACGATTTGGAGCGTTTTCGTTTGGATCGAGCTAGATGTCTATTTCTCACCCCTTCTTCGTGTGTATACGATTTCGACAGGTATTTTAGGGTCTTTCTTAAGAGCTTGGGGTAATATAGGGACTTGAATAGGGCATATACATGCAGAATGAAAAATGTGCTCTTCCGGGATGAAATCTGCGCTATCGTAGACGTCTCCCGGGCACAGCAGCTTCTCACCGCCATCTACGTCCAGGCTCCTAGGATATGCCGATCACCCGACGATAACAACAATCCTGTTCTCACTCTTCGCAGGCATACTTCGCGAAGTACGACGTAGCACATCAACATCAAGGCCCATTGTCCAAGGATCAGGCAAGGTCGGCGACCAGCAGAAGTGAGGTCGCACCACAAACATATATCATCCGCTTCACCGGCAGTGATCATCTCCCACGGTGCCAATCACTTCGTACACAAAGCCTCGACCGAAACTGCGAGCTTCGCATTGGACTCAGCTCGTACGAAGAACGAGACCCAGCGCCATGGAACAGGCAGACCAGAGGAGAAGTTGTACAACGAAACACTGCATATTTACGAGAGCCCTGAGAAGGGCCGATATCATAGTGAGCGAGAGACAACACAATATATCGAGAGACATTCAGCTGGGCGCCTGAAGGCCGTGAAGCGGAGCCGGCTCTGCTGGGCAGGCGGGTCGATTGCACATTATCAGATGAAGAGTGGCAAGCAAGCTGGAAGGATTTCGATGCGTCAGCACAAAAAGTCTATGCAGACTCTGCGAATATGTTTCCACCGCCTCGGCGACAAGCACAGAACAGCGCCTGGCGTCGCCGGCCTGCCACATGGAGAATTGCGCCTTACGCAATGTCGTTGACAGTGCGTGCTCGAAATCCCCCGGATTTCGAGATCCTTTTGGCCGTTACCGGCTGCGCTCGTCGATCATGGCAGCCTCGACTACCTTCCTGATGCGGAAGCCTGTCGCGTTCGTATGTCACCAATACAGGTCCAAACGTGGTCGCACGAGCCACTTCCAAGGTTCCCTTTACTTAAGTTTGCACGAGCTCGAGTGTCCACGTGAAGACTGCCGATTTTGCGGATTTGTGGCGTTTTTACGAGTCGGTATTTGCGAAGGCATGCATGGATGAGGGATTGAAGGGTCAAGGGCATGGGGTGAGGTGTTTGAGGCGATGGCTTGGGGTTCGGCGCAGAGTCGGGGTCCGGGGTTGCAGTTTCAGGTTGAAGGGAGTGCGGTTGGTGGTTTATAAATACCTACATTGTATGAGAAATGGTTTTAGACTGAGGAGAGGGTTGTAATGTAGAGTTTGAGGTTGGATATAGATTCGACAGCTCGCGGTAAGGAGAGCAAGCGCAGGAAGGTTGAGGACGAAAGAACAGACTTGCATGCGCCACCCCAATAGACTGTATGCAGGCATGACATGCTACTATGGAAGTGGCTGACGAAGGAAGAAATGACCGCACCATCCTTAAGGCAAGGCAGACAAACCACATGCTTTTCGCATGTTCGGCAAAGCCTTCACGGCTAGCAAAGCAGACTACCTCGGAGGTTTCTGCAAGACCGCTCACGTTCGCCTTTGACGACACTAAGTCGCTTGACGTTGCATGCCCGCCGGAAGAGGCGTGCCAGTCATCGAATCTCCTCGCAGTAGATATGTAGCGCGTTGGTGGTGGCTTACCCATCGCCTTCACTGCTGCGGGCAGTCCAACGCGATTAGGAAGGCGCTGAGCTGACCCTCCGGTTCACTCCGCAATCGCGACGACATGCCACCCAACGCCAATATCAGTCAGCGATTAAGCAAGTGATCGTGATATCGAAACACAAGATGGAAGGGTAGCTGGTCGGAGGCGGATAAGGGACCGTCGCCGAGAGGCTGTGAGACGAAGAGTGTTATACACACCGCTGCTCCTGGTGGTCTACTGGTTCCGACCACCCAATGACAGGAGAACAAGATCATGGCCACTGCATATGGTTTGGTGGGGGTTCGGGTGCTTCTATTGAACGCGGGATGGCTAGAAGTATGACAGATCCGAAATGGAGCGGGTGTATGGAAGGTCACTGTCGAGAAAATTGAAATTGCGGCGTAGGATATGTCATACGTAACGGGAAGTCTATTGAGGGTGAAGAGACGGGATGAGGGGTACCGTTTTGTTGTATGCTGGTGATAGGGGGGGCAATTTGTATCGCGCTTGAAGAGGGCATGTAATTCGCGACCCAGTTGGCAAAGTGCTAGTGTGCCTGACAGGAGACGCGCCTACGCGAGCTCATCGTGCAGACATGCCATGCAGCTGGGGACTGTGGAAGAATAGATGACTGGATTTTTCCTGGTTGCACGAAGGTCGTATATTGTTGGGCTGGAAGCGAGACGTACCCTAGGACAGACGTGAGGTGTGGAAATAGCATCGCCGTCTTAGGGACGCGTTCTCTTTCTATGCGATATTGGGGGCGCGTAATTTCAGCGGACTGTTGGGGAGAGCGGCGTCAGCCCGACGGCAGCCAAGGACAACGATCGACCAGCCGTTGGAGTCTCCACAATTGAGGGAAGAGCTGGATGGGATGATGATGGGGTTGTGGTGGTACAGAGCCGTATTGGCGCACAAAGGTGAAGTGCCTAAACTGGAGCGGCGTAGCAGTGGGCCAATGGCCGGCCGCAGGAGGGCTGAGTGGACAGTGAGATGTGATGCTCCGTGATGGGATATTGGTATAACGAGAGCTAGCACTCTTCACAATTGCCTGTTCGAGAGAGCCCCCCGAGTGACCATTGTTCCAAACGCGAGGTGTCTCTGGAGGATGGGGGTCGCAGTGAAGAGAGTCTCGCGACCACATGCCTCGACGGTGGAGGCGGTACGTATCGGTTGATAAGAAAAGGCAAGGAGTCTGTGCGTAGGGTTTCTAGAAGGGCTGGAGCGGCGCGGCCCAGGAAACGCCACTGGCCTCGAGCCCGAGGGCAAGACGCAATTCTGCAGCCAGACGAGGGACGCTTTGATAACGAGCAGACCGCTCGCACCGGCCTGCCTGGGGTCACAGACGCACGCCCATGGATCGCTTCGGGGTGCGCCGTGATTGGGGTCCAGGGTGAGGGCTCTCGTCGACTGCTACCGGGCGTAGGTGGCTCGTAGAGTGAAGTCAGTCGAGTGTATTGGTTGCGCCTGGCCGTCAGCATTGCCGTGAATTCACACAGGCCCGCTGTTCGCCTCTGCCCGGCTCGGGAGTCGTGATGGCTACGGCCGTTTGCGCGCGTCGCTGGCCGCCCGTGTTGCACATGGCACCACTGGCCTTTCCGCGATATGAGCGGGATGCGCAATGCACAGAGGGTGAAGCAGCCCAATTGCCCACCCCAGTCGGTCGCGCGAGAGACTGCTTTCCAACTAGTCACCCCCGGCGCATGTAAAGCACCAGCCGCCCGGGCCCTGTCAATTTGCTATTCTGCATTTGCCTGCAGCCCGCGTGCTGAGCTCTGTCCGAGTCTTAAGAGTAAGCCTGGCCCGAGCCTGCGTACCAACCACCCCGGCCCACCACAACACCGCCTTTATCTCCCTCACCCGCACCGCGAGAGGGACGACCCAAGGACCCCACCGAAATCAGTGCTGTCGCGACGCCTGAGAGTGCAGCGCGCGCTGCTGTCGTCTACGCTTTTACGTTGGTGCGCTTCTGCGCTTCTCGCCGGTCACCATGGTTGTCGACGACGACGGATACGGCACGGAAAAGAGTTTTGGGAGGGATTCACAAGGCTCGGGATACTATGGCGAGTCGTCGGTGCATAGGGAGGGCATAGGGCGAAGGGTGTTGGACAGCTTCAAGAGGGATCCGAATATGGCCATGACGCCGAAGGGCAGCATGGGCGCCGATGGGAAGGTCTTCGATGTGGAAAGCGCGGCGGCAAATACAGCAAACTCACCACTTGCGAGGAGACTGAAGGGCCGACATTTGCAGATGATTGCTATCGGAGGCTCAATAGGTATGGAGTTCGGCTTGACGCGTATAGACTTTGGCTAACATGGCCGCAGGTACTGGACTCTTCGTCGGCTCCGGTCAAGCGCTATCCGAAGGAGGCCCAGCATCGCTCGTCATATCCTACTGTCTGGTAGGTATAATGCTTTACTGCACCGTACACGCCCTGGGCGAAATGGCCGTGCTGTTCCCCGTCGCCGGTTCCTTTTCCGCATACTCGACTCGGTTCCTAGATCCTGCATGGGGTTTCGCAATGGGTTGGAAGTGAGTTACCATGCACTCGGGTTTCCGCATTGGCACCTGACTAACGGACCCAGCTATGCCTTGCAATGGCTTGTTGTCCTACCACTTGAAATCGTCGCTGCAACCTACACGATAAATTACTGGAATCATGGTAGCGTGAATAACGCTGCGTGGGTCGCCATCTTCCTAACGCTAATTGTCGCCATCAACTTGTTCGGCGTCAAGGGCTACGGTGAAGCTGAATTCATATTCGCTATCATCAAAGTCGCTGCCGTCATAGGTTTCATCATCCTGGGCATCATCATCAATATCGGTGGTGGCCCTAACGGTAGCTACATTGGTGGAAAACTCTGGCGGGATCCCGGCGCCTTCAACAATGGCTTCAAAGGCCTCTGCAGCACATTCGTCAACGCAGCATTTGCCTTCTCCGGGACGGAACTCGTTGGCCTAGCGGCAGCAGAAACCGCCAACCCCCGCAAATCTCTCCCAACCGCTGTAAAGCAAGTCTTCTGGAGGATCACCCTCTTTTACATCGTCTCTCTCCTCCTTGTCGGCCTTCTTGTCCCGTACACAGACTCTCGCCTCCTTCAGAAATCCAGCAGCAGCGACTCAGCTGCTTCTCCCTTCGTCATCGCTATTCAAAATGCCGGCATCGAGGGCCTCCCCTCCGTCTTCAACGCAGTCATCATGATCGCCGTCCTCTCCGTGGGCAACTCCTCCATCTACGGCTCCAGTCGCACGCTCGCCGCCCTTGCAGAACAACACCAAGCCCCCCGGTTCCTCGCATACATCGATCGCCAAGGTCGCCCTCTTTGCTCCATCGCCATCGCATCCAGTCTGGGCCTCCTCGCCTTCCTAGCCGGCGTTCGAGAGAACCTCCAGCAAGAGGCGTTCAACTGGATGCTTTCCCTCTCCGCCTTGTCCGCAGTCTTCACATGGGCATCCATCTGCCTCGCGCACATCCGCTTCCGCAAAGGCTGGGCCCTACAAGGTCACACCTTAGATGAACTCGCGTTCCGCTCGCAGCCCGGCGTCATCGGCTCCTACGTGGGCTTCACCTTCAACATGCTAGTCCTCATCGCACAGTTCTGGGTCGCCGTAGCGCCCATCGGGTACGCCGGCTCATCGACATCGTCACGTCTGCAGGGCTTCTTCCAGGTCTACCTCGCGCTGCCCGTAACGCTGTTTTTCTTCATCTTCTACAAGATCTGGTACCGCACATCGTTTGTACGATCGCACAACATGGATTTGCACACGGGGATTCGCGAGTTGAACCTCGAGGTGCTGATAGAAGAGGAGCGGGAAGAGAGACGGCATTGGCCGCGGTGGAAGAAGGTGTACAAGTTCTTCTGCTAAGACCCTGCCCTTCCTTTACTTGTTCTCTCGCGCATTTCAGCGATTTCTACCTGCTGCTTTGAAGCGATTCGCTCTATATCCCCGCTTTGTTGGATCCGGTGTCTCTTTTGTGATACCAGGCGGCACGTTGACAATCAAGCGTTGCGCAGCCTTGCTTTACTATGTTTTCTCTTTCTTCACGTTTTTTATGTGGTCATGCTGGGATGTGATGGTATGATTGTCACGGTCGGATACGGGTAGTGTCAAATCAAGGGCGCCTGCGACGTGCAGATGGTGGACGTGAAGATGCTGTACATTGGTAGTGACGGCTTGGGAGTAACAACCTAATCTATCAAATGTAATCACTTACTTCAACCCGAGTTTAAACACTGGTTCTGTGTGATTTTGCTGGCTTTCTTGGGTGTGGTCAGCTACTCTGTTGCTATTCGTGGTGTAGGACTTGAGTAATCAAAATGCAGTGAGAACTACCATTGAGGATGACCAATGACCGCGATTCAAGCAACGAAGGAGCATCGTACCATTCTTGCGGTGGAGTGGGTCCCTCAGTCGGGAAGGAACGGCTTCACGGATGCTCAGCTGCAGAGTGGAGGAGAACCTCAGAACACCGAGAGCAATCGAGACATCTCGTAGGCTTTGATGCCCACGTCCTTCATGATATTAGAAATCTAGTATTCGTGTCGAAGTTCCATGCATAGAAGTGCTGCAAAGGCATTTTATCCCCAAACCCATTTTCCCGACCATGCAATGATTGTTACACCTTGAACGAGGGGATCCAACTCCTTCCGATATCGTCACTGGTCCCACACAGCGAGTCGTCGACCTATACTACCGAAACACACACAGCTGCAGAATAATACACTGCCAACCCAAGTCACTACCGCGAGGCTATCGTAGCTCACAACTCCCGCCAGAAGTTCACTCTGTGCTTGGTTATCTGGCTGAGTGTGGTGGTGCGTGCCGTTCGTCGCGGGGAGCGTGGGCGAAGGAAGGACATTTGGGTTGGCTAGGAAGATGAAGGACGTCAGGACGGAGGTGGCTATGAGGGAGAATGAAAGCCCGTGCTTGCTGCGATCGAGGATGTACCAGAGCGCCGGATTGACAAGGGCGAGCGTGACCGTGAGTTGGAGCGTGGACTGCCAGGGAAGGCGGCGCTGACAGACGGTTAGCACGTTCGATCTCAGCGAAGACGGATACGTGTTGCTTACTATTGCGAATGCGATTCCCACAAAGGCGCCAACGCTCCGGACAATGTCGTTCAGCTGCTCTGTAAGCGAGGACTCGTTCTCCTTCTCCGACTGATGCTGGCCACGGTCCCCTGTTGAGGGCGCGCTCCATGCGAGCTCGACATATGGCAGGAGGATCCCGAGCGTTACTCCGGCAAAACCCCAGCTGGCCAGATACAGCCAACTTGATCGGTCCAGCTCCCCAACTCTCACTGCCGCCAGCTCTCTCGTATCGTGCAGATGGCTCACGATGACCCCGTATATGACACCGAACAAGAAGAGTGCAGCGAGTTTGCTCAAAGCAACCATGTATTTCCACGACCCTTGTCTCTGCGGCTTCGGTTGGAATCTCGCGGTGGGTGATCGAGGGCCGTGGCCGTTCATCGGTCCGGTTCGGGCTCGCATATTCATAGCCAGGCCGGCATCCGGGCTGCCCAGGCCATTCTCAAACATGGCGCTGTCGAGTGACTTCCTCGCTGGAGTCTCTGCGCCCGTCCCCCATGGTGTATCCGCAACACTGGCCGTTGTGCTATCCTCATCGTCATATATGCCGAATAGGGTGCCTCTCGTCATGTTCAACAAGCTCTTGTTCCTCGACGGCGGCACATCGGCCCCATCCTTATCCGATATGCTACCATTGCGCGCGTTGTACGTCCGCAGTAACCTTGCATTCAGCTGTGCCAGGAAATCCGACGAGCGGTTGTTCGCATCGTGCAACGTCGGAGGCGTCGATTGCGCAAAGGGATCGATTGGCGAGTCGGTAGATTGTGTATTATTCGAGAAGTTCCGTCGCGGTATCGGTCGGTAGATGTGTGATGGTTGCGTGTTGGAGCTGGAAAGAGGGTCTTCGGCCATGGTAGCTCCTGCTATTGAGCTTATCCCCGGAAGTTTCCAAAAACACGCCCAATTACACGACGTAAATATGCGAAAAGGGGAATAGAAATGGAAAGAGGAATGCCCGGAGGGTTAGGCGCGTGTACGTCCCCTCCTCGCCGTCAATTGTTGCAGGTTGCTCGAAGGGAAGGTAGGTGGTAAATCTATGCACGTGCATGGTCAGAAGACGGCCCAATCCTGCAGTCTTGGCTCCAGGGTCTAGTATTGGGGTGGCAGAAGCCGCCTGTTGAACGTACCTTCGCAGATGTCCTTGCAAATCGAAGCGCGACGATGCGCCTGAGCGGTGCGATGAGGGGGCATTTATGGCATGCAGGCCAAGAAAAGGAAAGGGTTGGAGCACTTACGCTGACGTTGTAGCACATGCCTCCGCCAGTGCGGCGACAGACGATATGGCTTGCGTCTGGCATGTGAAAGGTCGGAAGCGCAGCCCTTCGAACCACCGACTCTACCAAGCTTCGGTCTGCTCAACAGATTCTGCGCCATCTGGTAGACCTGCGGCCGTTAGTGGCTCGATGTGGGAGCATCTTGGAGAGGAGACGATGTCAGCAAGGATTGCCAACGTTGCTGTAGATGATTTGTGGCGGCTCATAAGATCACCTTCAAACGAGGAAGGTACGACGCCGCTCCGCACACGAGCATGCATCCCGTGCAACATCCCCGCAGCTGTGCCATGACTTCCCATATTGCGTCGCTGTTCTTTGCGGCACTCCTGCGAGCCGCATGTCTGTTGCCGTGTGCCAGGCAACAGCATCGAATAAGGCGTCTTGTTCGAGTTTGAAACACTAAACGTCATTGTCCATTGACAAACTCAATCCTTCGATCCTCCGGCCCAATCAGTGTGACTGATCTACTGATTTAGGTACAGAATACAAGAATCCTATCAGAGAGATCCTGCCTACTTGTACTTCTTCCATCGCCCACTCTCAAGTTCACATTCCCTTATCACCGTCTCTACTTGCCCTACTAGGGCGACAGTAGCTTGCAAGATGGCCTCCAACGATGGCTTCACGTTCATCAACAACGAGGCTCGAGATGGCAAGCCATTCCAGCTTTTTGATGAGTACCACAGTTTGAACTCCGGCGTGCGCACCGATCTCGACATTCCACTGGTCACAGCTTTACGAGAGAAGCATCCAGACATGATCGTCACTTCAGTTCCAGCTTCCAATTGCAACCTCCTGCAGTTTGCTGCCGCCGGATACGCCATGGCGGAGCTCGACGAAGAGGCCGAGCCTGTCCTTCGGTGGCGAGGCTTCGTCGGACCATCCCACCGTGGCGGTTCCGGATTCCTAGCCGACAGCGTCTTCTATGCTCGATACAACTACAGCTGGCACTACAATGGTGTCAACGAGAACTTCATCCTGTACCAAGTCCTTCTTGGGTATGGCTCCATACAGTACATCCTCAAGGAGCCTCGTGGCAACGAGACGACGGCATCACACTCCTCGGTGGTGGATCGCCTACTCGCAACCATTGGTGCGTGGTTGATCAAAGAGGAGCCGGCCATCTATGTGTACGATGGATACTGGACACGGAGCACGAAGTTGTGGGAGGAGGTGAAGAAAGCCAAGTGGGACGACGTCATCATGGACCCGAAGATGAAGAAAGCCTTGACCGAGGTTGCCAACAAGTTCTTCGACAACGAGGAGATTTATCGCGAGTACGGCGTACCGTGGAAGCGAGGCTTGATCTTCCATGGACCTGTGGGCAATGGCAAGACCATCTCGCTGAAGGCACTGATGCACACGGTTCAGGAGCGTACACGACCCGTCGTGACGCTCTATGTGAAGTCAGCTCCATACAGCTACAACATTCGTGCTGTTTTTCAGATGGCTCGAGCAATGGTATGTCGAGAACTGTGTTTTGAAGAACCTAAAACCGTGGGGAGGCTGGCTGACCTCATCAGACGCCTTGTATGCTGGTTCTGGAAGATATCGATACGATAGTAACGAACTCTACGAGGAGTTACTTCTTTAACGAAGTGGATGGTCTAGAGAACAACGATGGTGTGTGAAGCTCTTAGGGCTAGGAGATGCACTCCGAAAACGTTTGCTGACAGCACTCAGGCATTCTTATGATTGCAACAACCAACCACTGTAGGTGGCCCCCAATGATTCATTAGTTCATATTTCTGACATCATACCAGTGGACAAGCTTGATCCAGGGCTGTCGAAGAGGCCTTCGCGGTTCGACAGGAAGTATCTGTTCCCCTTGCCTGACAAGGTAGGTTGAAGTGCGCCCTGTTGCTTCCTTCGACTTTGCTAACAGCGACTAGGGTGAGCGCGCCTTGTATGGTCTGTATCCCGCTGGCGAGTATACTTCAGAAGTGAGGCTGACCGATGACAGCGCAATATTGGCGAAACAAGCTCAAGAACAAGAAGAGCATTGACTTCCCCGCCAAGCTATGTGATGCCATCGCAGATATCACCGATGAGTTCAGCTTTGCTTACTTGAAGGAGGCTTTCGTGGCCACTCTACTTGACTTGGCTAGAAACTCTGGGGACGATGATGATGATGATGATGATGATGACGACGACGAAGGAAGTGACAAGGGGGGTGAAGACGACGATCCTCTCGACAAGTACGAGTTCTGGCGAAGTTTCAAAGCACAGGTCAAAATTCTACGCGGCGAGATGGGTAGCGATACAGCAAAGAGTGCCGAGCCGACGGCCGGGGCATCGCTTGGGGCTTATGAGCGAATTTCCGCGGTATACGATGAGATGGTTCCGCTACTACAGAATATGAGGCTGCAAGGCGGCTCAGATCACATGGGCAAGGCTGTTTCGTCACAGGGCGCTGAATTGGACAGACTACCGGTAGTTCACGGTTCTTCGGATCTCAGCCCTATCCACTCCTTCGCTCCCTTGGCTCGGCAGAAGAAAGCCAAGCTGAATGACGGCGTGTGGGAATGGGGCTTGTAGGTGGGGGACACTGGCTGATAAGGCGCGGTGCTGTTGCACCTCCACGAGATGTCGTTCCGGCGCTGGTTATGGGCCTGGAGCGTGCTGTATTCGAAATATATAAATGAATACATCTTCATCGACTTGCAACTGCGGTGGACCACGATGCATGTGGATTTGAGGTGCAAGGATCTGCTCGGCTATTGCAGCTCGCGCCACCGTGGAGGAAGGANCGGGGGNCGGGGGACGGGGGACGGGGGACGGGGAACGCCCACCACAGGGCACCCTTCCGGAAACCTTCCATAATCCTAGGAACTTCTGCTTCGTACTCCAAAATGCCGCACCGTATCATATCCGGGGCAGCGGGACGAAGGTCTGACGGCGCGCTCAAATCTTCCGGTGATTCGACGCTGCAGACATGGTACAACAACGGAAGCAAGGATCGCTTTGACAGCCACGTCCGGTCAGATTCATTGAGTAGGCAAACTAGCCAGCTGACCACAGTCCATCAAGCCGTCGAAACCTACCCTCGTCGCGCCCAGTTGCCGGCGCGCACAGCCTGGCCAAATTACTGAAACGAATGCTGTCATTCTGCTAGAACGCGTCAAACGTGATAACGCCGCGCACTGGGACTGGAGGGCGCGTCTAAAAGGCCTACCGCAAGGCAGCGGTTTCGCTACTCAGCCGCATGCACTCTCATACCATCCACCAGCGCGCGGACAAGTATATCTCCTGGACTTGGAGCCTGGGAGACCCTTCATTTTCATTCCAGCCTTCCTCCGCTTTCTTTGTGTCATCGGCGGCTTTTTGCGTCTATTCTTGTCTTTTCTGTCCTGTCTTTTCATTTGCTCGCCATTGTTGTCGAGTCGGAACAACCCCTGGGTCGCAGCCTCGTTCGAGGGCCATTCACGGTCACGAAACGTTTCCCAAGTTCTTGTGTGGCGTCCAGAGTAGCCCAATAAACACGACGGTAGACCAACAGCACCTGGTGCGACCCTTTCGTACCCTGACGCAATGTACACAAGCTGATCATTCACAGGTAACCCGTGGAAGGCAATCCAATCATGACCAGAGACCCTATACTCCAGGGTTCCTTCGGTCAGGCAGCTTTCGACTACGGTTATCCTCAAGTGTATTCTCACGATGGCGACGGCGAGCTCTACGATTCGTTCTTCTTAGAGGACCCTACCACCTCTGCGCCAGCGTACGACAACTTTGGCACGGACGATCAACTATTAGATCCCCTTGCCTCCGAGCGACCCTACGCATTCTCACAGACGGTGTCCCTGGTCGATGAACCTACGCAATCCAATTACACTACTTCGGCCGCACCTTCTGTTTGCGATGGCCCACCATCGCTTCCGAGAGCTTCATGGTTGAGTGCTTCACCTTCAGTCCACACCACTGGGACTTCTCCACTTGATGGCCGACTATATCATGGCTTCTTCGATTCATGTGGCGGTACCCAGTCCCCGCTGGGTGATCTGACCGCGTCGCCGCTGCTTGACACGCAGAGTTCGGGTTCATTTGAGTCGTCGTTCCACACCGCGTCCGCGTCATTTTACAATCCATTCGTCTCAGCTTCACCGGGAGCCTTGAGCCCTCTCGACGCCCCTTCCTCTCAAGCTTTCTCCAACGTCGGCACTTGGGCGGACACGACTATTGAACCGATTCCAGAGCTTGACCACACGGGCGCCGTGCCTATCCCTATCCCGCCCGTCAATCCGCAAAGCTTTAACGACTCCTTCGCTCCCCAGCCTTGGATCGCGCAACCTTCTCAACATTCGACACGTCCACGCGCGCTCACAATCCCACAGTCACCAAGACCTCAACGTACACAAATACCTCGAAGATCCGGGCTGCAAGTGCCCGTCTCCCCTATGTCTCCAGACGCAAGGCGTTTGTCTCGGAGCGCTGTTCTGCCAAGAAGCTTGTCGAATCGGGATTCAAAGAGAAGCAGACAAAAGGTGGCCACGCCTTCACCAACAACACAACAGTTTGGTTGGGTGTCTTATCAGCCCCATCACCAGACCAATAAATTGGTGCCTTCAGGGGCGGATGGAAACCGGGGCAAGCGTCAGAAGGGGCGAGTGGGAGCACTCACTGCGGAACAGCGAAGTCATGCTGCCCTGATGAGGCACATTGGCTCCTGCTCCAATTGCAAAAGAAGAAAGGAACGGTGTGATCCTGGAACCCCTTGCAAGTCATGCCTCGAGCACTACAAAGGCGATCTTAGCAACTATCCGTGCCGCGATCGTCTTCTAGTGAACTTTTGCGACAAGTTTCTGGCCGAACGTCTGGGATGGCATCCTACTTATCGCCCTATCAAGTCCTTTGTCGATTCTGGTAGCTTCGCGACAGCAACGGAGTTCACTTACAGCATTCCACTCATCTTCGGGTTCGGCCCGCCGCTTCAAGTCGCTGTGCATGCTGTCGAGCTCTATTCTGGCGAGACCCTGATGCACGATCATTTCGAATACTCGTGGCCACCAGGTTCATCTGCTGACCAGACGCACACACGAGCAGTCCTTCCTGCAGTACTGTCCAACGAGTCCCGATTCTCTCTTCCAGGGATGTTGGATGAGCACTTATCATTACTTGTTCGACATCATTTCCGCTCCTTCCCTCTCTTTTGTTCTCCTTTGAGGATTCTTCGGGAGGTCTATGTTTTCTCTCGCTCACTGACGAGCAACTCGTCTCATTCTCGCATCTTGCATCAAGCGCTGAAGCTTCTCGTTCTGGTGCATATTGGAGGCGACATCACCCTGCCGTCGCCGTCGACGTCGACGAATCCCATACTTGCCCAGCTTGTACGTGACACGATGTCTATTGGCGAAGACATTACACCGACTCCCTGTTTCATCCGTTCGCAAATCGGCGCTGTCTTGCCCAGTTTGGCCATGGGCCTCATGAGGGAAGTGCTCTCGTCACTTGAGAAATTGTTCTTGAAAAGAGAATGCGACGAGTGGCCTATCGCGCTTGCGACTCTTCTGGTCATCCTCATGACTGTGGAGAGTATCCAGTACCATGCCGCCAAACTCCCGTTCCACCACTTGAACGATGCGCCAGTTTCGCGCACCAAGCTCGACGACGACTCAAAAGTGGACGACGATGGCGTCAAGGCTTTGCTGGCATTCTATTCGGCCTGCTTTCCGGGATGCCATGCTAGGCTGATGCCCGAGTGGGAAGGTGAAGCTCCTCCTAGTGCGCACTCGGACGGGCTCGGCTTGTCTGGAGTGACTCCCGAGGATAAGTTCGTCGCAGGCGTTCGCGATGCTGTCAGGAGAGCTAGCCCACAGGGTTATCTTGAGAGGAAAGCGAGCGAAGAGGAGAGAGTCGGTGACGGCATGGATTTCTACTTCGATCGCCTTGTCGCCAGGCTACTGATCATGAAGATTTGACCGTGGCGACGATCAGCGTCACATCACGGGCCTTTCCCGCCCCTTCGTTTCTAGCTCCATGGTGGATCTTTGGGTGGATCTTTGGATTTGTTGGAGTCTTGGATTACTGGCGTTTGAGCGTTTGAGCTTTTGAGCGTTTGAGCGTCCCTTTTTTCGGCAACGCCCAGCCGAATCATGCCTTACGACACGATACGGCCGTGCCACGACTGACGACTCCCATTTCGGTTCATGTTTAGAGGTACTGCTCTTGTAAGTTACTTGTACTTCGATATTGTACCGCTCTTGTATTTGCGTGCTTCGATGAGTCTTCCGGCGTTGGCGGTATTGGGGTAGTGAGAATGCAAAGCCTTTATGGTGATGAAGTATTGAGATTGACAATTGATCATGGAATTGTTAACATGCTGGATTATGAAGAGAAATCTCAAGTGCAACTTGACTGACATAAAGAATAAAGAAGTAGTAGCTGGCGAAAGTAGACTGCAAGAGAAGCGAAGAAACATAAGGAAAGGTATAAAGAGCGATCAAAGACCAACAGGGCACTGCGACTCCCTCCGTACCAACGCACCTGCAAACATCTCCTGCATGGCAAAGTAGTGCATCACAATGCCTCCCAACACGGCAATGTGCCAAATGTTGTGGCTCGTACCCACGAAGTCAACCTTACCCGGGAACCATCGCTCCGGCAGCTTGCTGGCGTAGATGATGGCGCCGACAAAGTACACAAGCATGCTCTTCACGACTGGCCAGTAATGCGCATTCGCCCAGTCGAGACCCCGTTGCGCAACGAGCTGACCGAAGGGGAAGAAGCACGTCATAGCCAGCGTGACGTAGAACAGGACGCGGACCCAAGCAAGATCCTTCCTATTGAACGTCGGGTTCCAAGGCAAATAAACACCACCAACAGACAGCACAGCCGTAACGCCCATATAAAAGTTCCGACTCATCGGCTCGCAGTAAAACGCCGTATACTCAATCGTCATGATACTCGCCCCAATTAGTAGCGAAATCCCCGTATAATCCACACAAGCATATCGCGCCAACAGCCTCTTATTCGCAATGCTGTTCATCGTGTGCATGATGCAGCTGCATACAAGACACTTGCAGGCAGCGAAGAAGAAGAGACCTGCGATGAAGAGATCCGAAGGGGTGAATTGGCTGTAGTTGGAGTGGTAGGGGTAGACGAAAAAGGCAATTCCGAGGACGAGGAAGAGACCCAGCAGGTGCGACCAGATGTTGCAGGTTTCGTTGTGCACGGCGCCGATGGATTTGATGCAGTCGGTGTGGCCGGCGCAGAAGCGGTAGCCGTTGCGCAGGAAGGGGTTGACTTGCCAGGGCTCGGGGAGGTCTTCAAAGTGGAGGAGGCCGGATTTGGAGAGGTCGAGGGCGTGGTCGATTAGTTCGTTGAGTTTCTCGTCGTTGAGGTCCACGGGCTTCACTTCTGCTGGTTTTGGAAGTAGTGGGGTCTTGATGTCGAGTTTTTCGATCGGTTTGGATTCATTGGTGTCGTCCCTAGGGGTGACGAAGCTGACGGTATCGCGGATGGAGTAGGCGCGGGTTTCGAGATCGGAGACCCAGTGTTCTGCTAGTAGGATGCCTTCGAGCACCTTTTCGGAGAGAGTGTCTTTGGTGTGCAGGACATCGTGGTACCGGCTTTCGAGGGTTTCGACAAAGATGGAGGCTTGTTTTTGGCCCGCTTCGATGGCTCCATCGGTGATCTGGGAACAGGACTCTCGGACAGCTAAGAGGGTGGAGTAAGCGTAGTCGAGACCCGCGTCGAACCTGAGGTGCCCATAGGATCCTATGAACTCTAGTCTGCAATTGAGTTCGCTGAGGAAGTGACCCAGCTGTGATATGTTTAGCATACATCTTGTTGGGGTTAAGCCTATTCGCCTACCAGGGAGTGGAAGTTTTCCGAGTTTACTCGGTACTTTGCGTGAAGAGTGTGGTGCGAAGAGTGCCGTCGATGCCGCTCCTCCTTTTTTGGTGCTAGGAAAGTGCCATATGCTTTAGTTGCACGTTGGATAGGCTCTTCCTTGCTAACCATGACTGAAGTGCTCTGCCCTTTACGAGCGCCAATTCTACCCATAAGCATGATCGAAGGCATATACACTGTAAGTTGTTGAGAAGATACCAGATCTCGCCGGCAGACTAGATATTAGAGGGTCGCTGTGCCGTTGCGAATAGGTGGTGGTAATCAAGGATTGTGGGTGCCGAAAACGGCAGGATTGGGTGAATCAACAAACCCAAGGTATGTACAACAAAAGAGCGAAAACGACCGAGGATTGGCAAGGTAAAGACCCAATCGAGAGAACGGCGGGGCAGTCTCCATATTTCAACGACGCACGTGGAGCCATTTGGTGGTTTTGGGTAGAGGTGTTGCGGACACTTGGAAATGCTCCTACGGGTCTGCCAATCAGCCCTGCAGTGAACCCCTGCCTCGCCTGCGCTTGGCCCATCTGGTCCGTCGCCGGCCTTGACGCCTGTCGAGACATCCGTCCCACGGACTTTCACCTGCGTTCCTCTACGTTTCTATAGATGGGTAGGCGTCGTCTGTCGTCGCCATCAGCCCCGCAAGCCTCAATGGTACCCAATTTCCGTTGGGCCAGAGTTCGATTCCAGATCCGGCCTCCAGCACGCGAGGTAGGCTGAAGCTACCCCCATCGTGGACGACGGACACACCATGCTCGTCGCATCAGAAAATTCAAGGCTCTTGACTACGCTGAGATTGAGGGCTAGGGTCGTATACGCGATGGGGACTCCGCTGGCGAGCACTCTGGTCCTCTGCGCTCGGAGTCGCAGCTCATCAGCACTCGCGCTCGCCAGCCCTGCGTTGCGCCGCCAAAATCTGGGCTGAACGGAATCGACCAACTGCATCGGCACGAAGAATGAGGTTGGAAAGGAGTGCACAAAAGTTGGTGTTTGGGATGACATTTCCTAGGTCTATACATCTTTCCCCGCGGGTTTCATGACGGTTGGTGAGACTGGGGACGCATCGGGAGTAAACCACATGGCATCTTATCTGCTCCAGTTTCAACTTTACTTCCCGCACGCATCTCCCGGCACGCATCCCCCGGCTAGGAGTGTTATCTCTAAACAAGCAAAGGGAAGTAAGAGCAGGATTACTCCAGAAGTCGGGATTGTTGCGCGATGGCCAAGAGTCATCCTGCCGGAGTTGCTTCAGCAGCATCCTGGACCCAGGTCCGTCGGACAACCACTCAGATGAAACCCCGGATCTCGCCGAATATCTGCGGAAAAGTAAAGTTATACTTTTCCAAATCTCATTATTACCAAGCGCACCTTCGGAACTGTTTCCACCTGCCGGCAGACTTGGCTGGTTAGTCGCGGTCTTGGAGGGTCACCTGGTCGTCGGGATTCCGCAGCTTCTCTGCTTTCTATCGCTACCTTTCTCTTGATCCGGGGCCTAGAGGAGTCATGGATGACTGCTCGATGTTGCCGCCGACAGGATTCGTATAACATCGATGCATAAGTATACATACCAACGAACCCCATTTGGGCTGACCGGCGAGCTGCGACTGCTCTGAAGTTCCATGCGCTATCAGCGAACGTAGTCTCTAGGGTATTACTACGTAAATACTTTGGCAAACTCTCCGGTGTAGCTTGCTCCGCCCAACTCCACGATAAGATCGGCCAGAGTATCTTCCATCATGCCCGAGGGTAAGTCCTGCTACTGACCAGTAGTATCAACGTGGACACACACGGTTGCGACACGAGTCTAGTATCCCCTACCAAGCCGTTTAGTTGAGCCAGCAAGGTCCTAGTCATCCTCTTCACCGGTTCGGTACGGGTTGTAACCCCCCTGTTTCGTTTGGGCTTCGAAGGCCATCGCAGGGCTGAGTCGGCTTCCCGGCGTACTAACGTGGTCAGCTCAATACCCTGAGCCTCACCAAGTCAGTGAGGCTGAAGTCTGGTGAGGCAGTCTACGTGGTCCGACACCTTCGTAGAGTCATGCGCGCAGTACTGCTAACCATGCAACATGCCTCAAGTTTGCTCACAAGCTTCACTTCGCAGATTCGTAGCACAACCTCGCACCTGGGTGCGGTTAGCCGTTGGTTCTCGCCAAGCGCTGCGTTCGATCCCAGTCGCTTCGCAGTTCATTGCCTTTCTCGCTTCCCGACCAATCCAGCCGACCCCGCTATCCACTCCGGGGGATCGGTGAGAGTATGCGAACTGCCTGATGACCTCACGCCAAAGGAAGACCGCCACACATATTATCCAACTATAATCACTCGATGGACCCCTCTGCATCTTAACATGATCTCTTCAGAATACTCTATAACATACATGTCAAACTAATGGCAGCACTCGCGGCCATTCTTCCGCTCGTATCTCGGAGCTCTGCACTCGCCCTCGAACTCTACCAACTCGTCGGCTCAGACTCCAACACGGCAAGGGATCTTCATAGGACGGCAAAGTCCATTAGCAGTCTTGCACTTATCGTCAAGCAAGTGGGAGCATTCATCAAGGAGGATGATCGACTACCTTCGGCTGAAGTATGTTGCCTCCCATGATCACTTGTTAGAGAAATACACTGATACGCCACACAAGGCTCTCGAAACATTGGAAGATATCCTAGACCAATGCACATCAATCCTGATCGAAATTGAAGGTATCATCCCCGACGAAGACCACCGACCTTCTGAAGAGCGATATGGAGTCGGCTCCGGGGACAGTCCGACACTTCGCCTCAGCTCTTCGGTGGTGGCAAGGCTCGACTATCTCGTGGCCCACCTCGACTCTTTGCGAGCAACACTTTCTGTCATGTTACAGACTTTATATACTGCTCAGAGCATCATGTGGGCAAGGTAAGGAAACAATTCGCGAATACGGAACTTGGTGGTCTGACATTGCAAACGTGCAGAATCCGACCTACGGTCTCCCCACAGCAGGGTGCGATGGCTGTAGCCAATGAGAAGAAGCAACTCGAAACCTTGATTGTCGAACAGCAGATGTCCATTCTTCTGGCGACAAAAGCATACGAGCCATCGAGAGCAGACGCGCGGCTCCTGATGGAAACAGACAGCTCTCAGAGCTTGGTGGCCTTGGAGAATGGGCCGCCTAAACCTGCCGATCTGTATCGGTATCAAGACAGATTCATCGCCAGTCTGGATGTCTCTACTTCTCACGAGGAGCAGTGGCTTCCCACGGTCTGCGGAGCCTCAAAGACCCAGCTTGACCGGTTGCTCGAGAGGTGGACGAAACTTCGCAAAATTGAGGAGGAATTGCGAGATGATGAGCGCAAGGCAGAAGCACATAAGCGCGAGAACCAGCAGCCTTCTTGTGAGTCAGACGACGAAGATGATGTGGGCTCTTTGCCTCAATTCGCAAACAGCGGTGTGAGGACGTCGACGCCAACGCCTGGCCAGCCAGGCAGCACTCAGCCGCTCTTCGCGGAGACTCCTTCGCAGCCCATCCCTGTGCGAAGGTCGAAGTACGGTCCTACCGCGCCTTTGTCACCGGCATCATCTTATGGAGTGTCTCCTAGATCTTCGGGCAATAATCTCCCTATTCCAAATCTGCCTGGCTCCAGCCCGGTCTCTCCACGCTCGAGTATCAGCACACTTCCGGCGGAAGCCGTTGCGGCAGTCGAAGCAAGAGGCAGAGATGACGACGTTGACCTCGAGATTCCGTGGACACTTTGTACGCGCCGTCACTACTGGCGCTACATTGACGGCAAAGTGAGGAGCTCAAACACAGACAACCCATCATCCGACGCCTTCGCAGATCGACATGCCTGGACCGAGATCCCTGCATCATGGGTTTGTAAGGAAGCCATCCACGAGTCAGGATACAAGTTTACTCAAGTCTCAAAAGAGCGTCGCGATGGAAGGAGGACAAAGTTCGAGACGTGCTTCTGCATTGAGCAGCCCTTGACCTTCGACCAAGTACATCACCTTGTCGAAAGAACCATCGAAATCATCCGACAGAAGAGAAAGCCATCTCCTCCACCACAGGGTCCCCGCCGGTCATCCTACGATCGCCCAAAGCCCCTCAACACCTCGTCAACGTCGTTGCGCGATGGTGATCGGACGCCATCCAGCACCGGACACCCTCCCCTCGAACGGTCGACGACCTCATACCCAGTTGCTCCGCCTCCTCCGCTCGAGCGATCCATCTCCGTACCAGGCACACTACCAACATACCCATCAAACCCCCGCGCTACAAGCCTGCACATCCCGCTCTCCCCACCCACAAGCTCACCGCCAAACATGCAGTACGGCAGCTCGCCCTCAAAAGCTCAATACGACAGCTCGCCATCAACAGCCCCATACAGCCCCCTCACCACATCCTACATGACCCAAGCCCCACCACCCTACTCCCCCGGCGCATACTCGTCCCAGCCCCAACCCCAACCAGGCGCACCCTACTCCGCGCACTCCCCCATCNTCACCTCCCCGCAGNCTCTCNACCCACCCCAACCCCTCCCTTTCGGCATGTCCCCGACGCAAGCATCCTACGATCCTCGCCTGCTGCAACCGAATCCATACGGCCAGTCACCGCGCTCGTCGTTTTCGGGGCAACAGCATCACAGCAATAGACACGATCATTACTCGAGTACGTCGAATGGTTCCCAGGGCTCGGATGAGGATAGTGCGGCACGCGCGGCGAGGAGGCATAGGAGTAGGAGTAGGAGGAGGTCTGAGAGCCATCATAGGAAGAAGGGGCATGAGCATAGTGGGACGACAAAGGCGCTTATGGGGGTTGCGGGCTTGACGGCGTTGCTGGATGGGTTGGTTGGGATTTGAGGTATGGCGGTTATGTCGGCTCTGTGGTATGACTTTCGCGGTTGAGTATTGTGGTTTGATATGCTTACGAGTTTTCTGCTTATGGTTTTACGCTTCTACGCTTGTTTTGGGATGTATACGCTCTCTGCTGTTTCGGCTTTGTGTCTCGGATTTTGTTGATCTGTACGTTTGTTTGTGCTCTTGGTGGGCAGATGGTTCTAATCGGTGTTGCTTGGATACAGAAAATAGGTACGGGAAATTGTCAAGATATGGTCAAGGAGTATGATACGAGACGGATACGAATTGGGAAACGCAGTATGTCAGATACCCACGAGCTTTACGGCCTTGATATGATAGTTTACGCCCAATATATGATATTTTGAGTTTGTTGTATACGCTATCTTAAGAGCATTTCCTGTGATTCGTCCTTATGCCTTTGTGATCATGTAACACATGCTCTCTAGATTATCCGTATCCGAAGCCAACCTTGAACGCCGCGCTATGCATGTAAAAGCAAAACTGTCCTTGTATAGGGTCTATCGGCTGTCTGCAATGTCGGGTAGCCGCTCGATGACGTATTTGCCCTTGGCTACGCTGACGATGGGCACGCCGGGGATCTTTCGTATGCGCCGCTTGAGGTCTCGATCGTTCGTTGCAACCTAAAGGTATGCGTCAACTCGAATTCCAGACATCTTCTTGGTTGTCCATCATACCAGGTATATCCGGTGCTTCATGACTCGGTCGACGATGCAGTCGTCGGCGTACGTTCCACTGTGGTCGCACTTGACTCGTTCCCACTATTTCCGTCAGCCATGCTCCTGGACACCTTTGGAGCCAAGCTACTCACCCGTTCGTCTCGTGCAATGCGCAGCGCGATCCGGTATTTAGGTTGGGGCAGCTTTTCCAATTCAGCCATCTGAGAAGCACGTCAGCAAATTTTCTCCATGGGCGATGACAGCCCACTCACCACACACGAGCTGATTATGGGTATAGCCTTCGCGTATAGCAGGTCCATGAGCGCTTTCTGGAGATCGAGCTTGGCGTGTACGGTGTGGGAGAGGAAGTTGGTGTCGATGAGGACGCTGTAGGGCGGCTGGAGGGCGGTGTTGGCTTGGAAGAAAAGCGCGCTCGAAACTTGGGGACTGAGGTGTGTTAGCATGTCGGACAGGTACAAGGTAAGAGGTGTAGGTACATTTCTCGCTTTGGTTTGTCTGCTTGTTCCTTCTTCTTGGCCTCGGTCTCGCCCATGGTCTGGTTCTTCTTTCTGCGTATGCATCAGTATCAGAGGGATGTGGGATTTCGTGGCGGGGCATACAGTCTGGCATCTCGTTGGCCTGGTCCTGTTAGCAAATAGCCCCTTCAGAATAGAGGCAAAACCCACCAATCACCCTCTTCATCTGCGCAAACTTGCGCGTCTTCTTTGCGATACCCATGATGGCGGTGTCGGTGGTGAAGCGGCGGCACGTCGACAACTTTTTGGCGGAGCGCGCCAAGATTTCGAGCTCGGCGAAACCGTCGGCCCGGGCCAACAGATCTGGACCGTCACGGCTATTTTGGGACGGGGCTGTGGCTGCCCTGCAGGTGACACTCAGGCAACGCACATCGTCCAAACCATGGTTCTGTCCGTCAGACCCTGCAACACCAGCCAGGACTGCGTCACCGGATGTGCGACGCTGTCGTTCTTGTTCATTGTCGAAATCGCTTCGCTATTCATTGAGTTCTGCTACTAATCGTCCATCGTTCCCTCTCGCCATTCTTCCGTGCGCTGCCCTAGACAACGGCCCCCGGCTCAGCAAACTCGAACCGGCTAGGCTCTCTCAAGGGGCGCGGATCCTCCTCTTCCCTGCCGCGCCCGTCACCCGTCACCTCTCTGGACTCCTCTTCACCAACTGGTCCGAAGCAAGGCCCCTCCACCTCTCGTTATTCTGTCACTCGTTTCATCTATCCCACTCGCCGCCATCGCCCACCACCTTTCGTTTCCTCGCCCAACCTTTTATCCATAAGTCTCTTGTGACCGGCAAACACCACCCAAAGGACGGCGTTTAGCCGCGTCGCCTCCCTAAATCAGCACCCGTCCGCAGTCGACTCCTTTCCCAGACGCGCCTTTCTCTTGTGTCGCAGGCACCTCTTTTCACGATGCGACCTTCAGCAGGCCTCTTGGGCCTGCTCCTCATAGCTGCCCCGGCAGTTCTCGCCCAAGGCGACCTCCCAGATCTGAGCACCGTATCTCAGCCGGATGGTCCTGGAAAAACAACCGCGACGCCCAAGTCGACGGCCACAAAGACCGCCGATGACAACAAGACCACAGAAACGTCAAAGACGTCACTCGCCGACTTCTCAGTCACCAGCGCTCCACCTGCATCAAGCGTCGAGTCCACCAAATCCGTCAATAGTCCGGCGACAGAGCTGTCCGCTTTCCATCTGACAGGTCTTCCCACCATCGCCGGTTATGGCGTACCAGAGATGAAAGTTCCAGATACCGCCGCAGCACCGTATATGCACAAGTCGAACATGCCCGATGGCACCGTCTTCATATGCGTGGGCGCCATCCTAGCATTCCTCGGGGGCGCTGTCCTCGCCTGGCGTGGTCTCGTTGCGTGGTCACTGCACCGTTCCGTCAAGCGCGCTGCCATGGCTCAAAATATGGCGGACCTGAAGGCAATGTCAGCAGTACCGGGAGGCAAGAAACGCGGAATGTACAATGTGGTTGGAGCAAACTCCAACATGTCCCTGGATCGACTGTCCGCAGCGCCTACCGGCACTTCGAGACCTCCAAAACCATTTGCTAGCAACAACACCGCAGGCACTCCTCCAAAGTCCACCTCGTCACTCTTCTTCTCACCTACCGCAGGCGGGGCAGCAGGCCTGCGAGATTCCGTCAACCGCTCTTCCAACTATCTTCCTGCCGGCTACTATGCAGCTGGCAACGCACAAGCCGCTTCAGGAGCACCAATGACACACGTCGGTGGACACGGCGCCCATCTGTCCACGCATTCCCTCCACCAACCTGGCAACCGCTTCAGCACAAGATCAGGTATCTCTCCGCCAGGCTCCCCTTCGCTTCCGCCTTCGCGAGGCTACGACCGAGCACCGCCGTCTCGAGACGGCCTTTCATTGTACAACCGGAACAGCGTAGCCACCCTAGGCACCCCAGGAAACAGCAGAGGCCTATATGGCCACGAGCACGGAAACACGAGTCAATTGTCGCTAAACGTTCCTGGTGGAACAAGCGTAGCGGGAGGACGCGCACCGAGCGCGTATCTAGAGGACCTGTTCGAGAACCACGGAAACGGGCCGAGAGAGAGGTTCTAGGAGGACGTCAACGAATCAAACCAGCTACTAGAGCCGCCGCAGCCAGCGAAGAGAAGAGCATGGAGTGTAGCCGGGCTGCTGAGTCGTGGGAAGGCGGTCGGACAGTCGGACAATTCGTTCTGGGTATGAAGTCGTTAACCATTCTTATGCGAAAAAGGCGGCAATCGAGGTTCTTATCTGGCATTGGGTCGGTGTTGCATTAGTTGTGTTGTCGCATTCTGTCGGTACTTGTGCTTCGCACTTTCCTTGTTCTCGATGCGATAGCGCAGTCGTGTTGGTCGCTGCTGTTATACCGGCACATTTTGGTTTTCGTCGACTAGACGCTGTAGCACCCGGATTTCGCGGCGCTTGTGCAGGCCCGGGTCCCCTCTCGCCCAGCATGGAACGCCGCACTCGTTACTTGCTTCGACTATTCTTATACTCTATCTAACTCATGGGAGGCGTTCGTCGGTGTTGCTGCCGTCGGCATGGCTATGCGGACGGGCTGGTAGATGGGGAAGGGTCGCACTTGCTTTATTGAGCTGTGCATATTGCATTCGGCGTTGTATATAGGCTGTGGGAATGAGGTGTGTGCAAGATATCGAGATGGTAATAGTTGTATTCATAAGCATCGTTCAAAGTCGAAGCTTTCTTGGATGGAGATGTGTGATGTTCTGTTCATTGTATATGAGTGCGAGTTCACGGTCGAGGGATTAGGTCAGTAGAGGAGGTGGTTGGGAGGGGGAATTGTGGGTCGCCCATTGGACCAGAGACGCTTCATTCTTGACAAAAAAAAAGGGCTCAATGTTTCGACGGTTATCCATCTCGTTTCTTGTCTAAAATCTTCGACATGTTAATGGTGAAGCGCTTCTGAGGCTGAGGAAGTATGCAAAGCCGCAGTTTGAGGACGTGGCATTGCTCGAAAAGAGCAGGAGCGTCTGCGGACCGTGTTGACCAGATTCTAGCTATCGTCGATAAACGTACTGCGGTTTTCCACGTCCGACGGAATAGGTAGGTTCTGATTCGCGATGATAGGCACTTCCGATTGGACTCATTAGGGCGTTGCGGGCTACCTAGCCCATTGATTTGTTCCATCGAACGTGGAATCGCGCAGTACGATCTACCCATCGTGTGTCACCCTATGCTGGAGCCTTCGAGCCATTGAGGCCCGGCTTTAGGACCTCTTTGGCAATCGTCTGAGTCTGTTTTTGCATGTTCGCTGGTCACGAGATCCGTGCTGTTCAGCCATAGAAAGAGACATCAGTAATACTCTACAAGCCAGGGCATCAAGGGCAAGTATCTCGCGCAGGGTACGACGGTCTCTCCGATTTGCACCTTTCATGTCCAGCTAACGCCACACAACACAGGCAACGTCATCCTATCGCTCTCGAGCCGACGTCTCCAGGCTCTCTACGCTCTACGCTCTTCGGTTGCTCCGTCCCTATTTTCACCGGCTCCTCACGTTCCATCAAGACGGCTCCTTTCGTGTCCCCACGGCCGTCGCCTTCTTCAGCATTGCCGCTCCGCCCGATGGATTCAGAAGACCACCGCAACGTTAAGGGTCCCGGCCACCGTCTCCGTGCCTCTTTCTCGATATCTGGCGAACAATACCCCTGCCTGAGCCAGCAATCTCCCGCCCAATGGACCACCATGAAATAGATATCAACGCAGCAAGTGACCTCGACCTATCTACGCCTCTGATGATTGCATGTACGTCTAGTCAAGTTGAAGTGGCAAAGCTGCTGATGGGGCGGACGGACATTGATCTTCTTGCAAGAAACGCACGCAACCAGTCAACTGTTATTGTGGCAGCTTCCCAGGGGCTAGAGCACATCATGGACATACTTGTTGAGAAGGGCGCTGTAACAAGTGCCAACGTTGATGTGCCTGACAAAGAAGGCGAAACTCTCTTGACGAAGGCTATGGATAGCAGGCTTCCTCGAATCATCAATCGAACTAATCATCGACTTTGGGGACAACGTTGGACTCCAGAATTTGCAAGGCAACACAGTAGTCTGAGTCACCGCATATCGCAGACGTACCAGCGAGCTTAAGTACCTAATCATAGATCATGGGGCTGATGCTCATTATACTGCACCCGACGGATGCACACCCTGCTCTCTAGTAGCCGGCAGCGGTGACGACGGTGCTGTGAAAGTCCTGATCGACCAATACGGTGCATATCCAGAGATCTTCGATGACTGTGGTCAGGATGCCTTGTATCAGGCGCTCAAGCCAAACAGATGGACCACGGTCGTGTTACTCATACAGCGTGGCGCAAGGTTCGACGTTCGTTCGCTCAACGGACGCACGCCATGTTCATACGCGGCAGAGGCTTCATCCGAGAATATAGAGCTTCTTGTCGCAAACGGTGCGGGCCCTAACGTCCCGGACCACGAGGGACGGACTCCCCTCATGTGGGCGACCAGACATAATTCTATTGACACGCTCGATTCGCTTTACTCAAGTTTCAGTGCCGACCCGAATGCTATAGATGCGCATGGAAACACGGCTCTCGGGCATACTATCGAAGTCTTGAGCCGGCCTTCATCAATTCCATAATATGATGCATACTTGGAGAGCTCAGCAAAGATACGTGACACGGTTCGGTGGTTCTCCAATAAGGCTCGAGCGAGCCCGGACGCAGGATGCTTGAGCCTCGCAGCGAAGCTACGGCTAGACGTCTCTGTCCCTGGCGAAATCTCGTTTCCAGATTCAGCGTCGCTGGCCCATCTTCAGACTCCGAGATCATCATCATATGATAGTTTCCCTGCATGCAGTTCGAAGATGAAAATCGTTTATGAAGTTGATTATTTTCCCTTACTTAAACCCAGTGACGCATACCGTGAATGAAGCGCAATTTGCGTCATCTCTACGTTCGAGCAGAGCGTTGTCACATGTCACAATCGCAACTGAACATTCCACCAACTCCCATATGTTCTCATGACCTCACTTCCCCAAGCCATGCCACCGATCATCAGAGCAAGTATCAGCTACTCCTCTCCATATCTCTAATACCAATCCCGATTCCAACCCTGATCATCATCAGCAAGGGACACGTCCCTTTCTTCGTACCCACATCTCCCACTCCAACCCACCAACCCACAATTCCAACACTGTCGCACAGTTTCAACCCCCAACTTGCACAACCCAAAAGACAAGTCGATGCGTGACAGCGCCGATAAGGGAAAGCAATCTGGAACATCTGTGCAACGCCGCTCGCGGCGAAAGTACCCACTCGCATTCCACAGTACCACGGCACTGGGACCCTTTGATCACGCCCTTTCGTGCCCCATGATTTCCCTTGATCTCCGCGTGCAGTTACTCATCGTACCATCATGGGGCCATGGTTCGATCCTCGATTTGGGTGCGTGTAGCACAAGTTTGTTGAAACGCTAATTGGTCTCTACATAGTGGACCTTACCAAGTCACTAACCTTTTGTCAGGCAGAATGTTCAAGGTAGGAGACTACATGCATTCTTTCGAAATACTCGAGCTACATGATCACCCTGACCGCTGTTTGCATTCTGTAATGTCGTCTCAAACGTACACAGCACCCCTTTGCCGAATAACGCCAGGTCGCGACAAGGTTACCTCCCTCAGCATCGACTAGCCAGTCTTTGCCTGTCACGTAGGCCGTGATGAACAAACAATCTGAAGCCACCCCCGGTAGATAGAACGAAAGTTTCGTAATGTATTCCACGTCTCCTAACGCCGATTCCCCCCCTTCCGCTCATGTAGCGAACCGATATCCCCTGGAAAGGCATAGATCAAAGTAGAAATCGAGAAATTGTGCAGAATCTGCGTTGCAGGTCGCAAGACTTCGGTCCCGTGGACCCGATAGTGCCGTAGCCTTCGTGTCCTCGAGCCTGGTTCGAAAGAGAGAAGTAGCTTCGGATGTGTCCGGTGGGACAATCATAGAAATCGTAGTGTACTGGTGTCCCAGACGGAAGGATATAGTTGTTTCGTCGACAGATTTTGCCCCTCAGCTCGAGATACTGCGAGAACGCCGGGCTTCCGAAGAGCCGATATATAAGTAAACAGGATTGAGATCCGGTGACCGAGATAAAGCGAAAACGCTAGTAAGACATGGCCGTGAAGTGAAGCATATGCCGCGAAAGCACTTGCCCCTCGTTAGTCCATGTAAAAGTCACCCTTCAGGATGCGCTCTTGCATGGCGTCGGGGACCCGCGGCTGCTTGGGCATCTCCCGAACAGGAGGCTCCATAACAGTGACGCTCTTGGCTCGCTGATGCGGAGCGGCCTGGGGGTTGTGGATCGGGTGCGTGCCGGACATGGACGATCGCTCAGCGCGGGAGCGGAGGTTTTCTGCAAAATTGTAGCCTTCGCCTGTGGGCGAGAGCATGGTCGTCAGCTCATGTTCAGCAAAAGCTTGGTCTGGATGGCGCGCGTAGTACTCTGCGAGTTGATGCGAAAGATCTGACGCAGGTGAGGATACGGAACGCTCAAAAAGCAGAGGGGAAGGGAAGGCAGGCGAGGATGAAGACAGACCTCGACCTCTTGCAGTCGGGGGAGAGGAGGCTTTACGGATGGAGGGTCTACCATTGGAGTTCCCAACGCTCCCATTGCTCTGCCTGACATCCCGCAGCGCGCGTGCTCCGAAGCTCAGTCGGCGAGCGAAGGGTGTAGCCGGGTTGCTGTTGGCGGAGGGTGGCGGGTCGTCCTCAAAGGGACTCTCGTCCACGGAACCGGAGTTGGCACTAGACAAGCTCTCGGTGCGCGGGCGGGCGCTCTGGAATGGCGAGGTCGAATTGGGTGAGCCCGAGAGGCCGATGGTGGTCAGGGACAGCCGCCTTCGCTGAGCGTTGACAGCCGCAGAGGTGATGGGGCCTGCGTACGGCTGCTGACCACCCATGCTGTCCTGGCGAGCGAAGAGATCGCGGAAGGTCTGGCCGGTGACGCTGGCACGTCGCTGGCTGGTGGGGGAGGGCATCGGGGGGCTGTTGCGGCCGGACATGGTGGAGGCGGTGGGTGGAATTCGGGATTGGGTCGTACAGCTTTGCAATTGTGAGCGTGAATTTGATGGAGCCGGGCGAGATTGATGAGATGAAGTGTGTATCCGGAGAAGCAAGAGTAGAGGGGAAGTCGGAGGTGTCTACAAGTACTCGAGGTGCAGAGTCGCGCACGGACATATCGGGAAGCTAGCTTAACTTACTCGTACCAAGGGTGTCGATACGTCACCTGGCGCAGGGCTCGGGGTGGGCAGACAGTAGCGTGAGAGGTCGCGAGAGCGAGTTTCACAGACCAGACGAGGTGATGCGACGGCCACGTTAATCACAACAGATTACTGTGGACGGGGCCGGCACGCTGGGAGAGCAGAAAGAAGGGGGCGATGGGCGCTGTGTAATATGGGAAAGCACCACGCTGGGCGAGGGAAGGAAGGGCTCAGAGGCTTGTTTGGCGCGCTAGTGCTGCATCGGGCTAGATGCGTCTTCCCCGCATTCTCCCATGGAAAGAACAAAGAGCGTCGAGTGGGCTCACCGTGGCTTCCGCGTCAAATCACATCATTCACCTGCCGGGCCACACGTCTGCTAAGGGGCCGCTACTGCGCAAGTCTGCAGCGAAAACCCCCGCAATCCACCCAGCGCACTCCAATTGCCCTGATATCGATCTTCACGGCGCGACCATCACTGCCCCTTGGCTCCAGCCCCATGCCTCCATCGCGACCACTTTTTGCCACTCAGGGCCTACGCCTACATACCCGTTAGTCATGACATTGGGTACCCGTCGCACGCTCAACTGCGCTCAGTATGCTCCCTGACCGGGTTCGAACCATGTGCTTTCCTTATCGCAGCTGGACCACTGCTCCATGCTCTAGCAAGCATTCACAGCAAGCTCAAGCCCTGTGCCTTGTTTTATCCATCTCACAGAGGCCTATGGGGGAGCTCTCTAGAGCTGATTACCTGCGTATCAACACGTCGTTGCTTTTCTCACCTCTCCAAGCGATCATGTTGGTCCAGTCTGCGTCACTGCCAGGGGCTGCATACGCTTGTCATGCAAGCCACTATCTTTGGCTGAGGACCGTGTGCCCTCCTACATGTAATAAATATGAAGAAGCTTCTGGAGCTCTGCCGACGAATCCGCAAATGCGGCAGTCTTGGGTCGCACCTCGTCCTCCATCTCCGACCCGTCGTGGTCGTAGTCGCGGGCCAACTCTCGGTGCGTTGAAGCTTGCCGCATGCTACTGCGTGCTAAGGTGCTGCTGCTGTTAAGCCCCCGCCATTCATTCACTTGTCCGCGGCATTACCGGCAGTAGGCTGTGTAACCACCTTCCACACCTCACTCCGTATTTGGCCCCGCTTTTGCTTCGTCTTATACTTGGTCAGACTAGGCCGTCGTATTGTCTTAGTCTAAGCGCTGGCCTTTGGCTTGCAGTTGAGCCGAGGAGCTGTCTTGAACCTTCCTTCGACTCGTGAGACTCTTGCGTTACGGGGAGGCGAACTCACTGACCAGAACTTAGTCCCCATGCAACGGCCCGACAGGTGCTGCAATACGGGCCCATTAGATTGCTGCTAACGAGCAACCGGTTTCTGGGGAATGCAATGCTACTCTCTCATTCGCATGCTGCAACGAGCCTAGACCTCTGTTCATACTTCGGCGCTGCTGGCGTCTTGGAGCCGCTGGGCCCCGCTATCCAATGTGAGGGGTCACACGCGGCAGGTAGCGGGTCCTACTCATGATGTTCGAGGCAAGTTGGGAATCTTGGGTTTCTCAACATCATGGCAATTGGTCCGTGGACTACAGTGTGAGACACTGGCACGATAGGTGGAAAATGTGCGCTTTGGACGACCCATGAATGACATCGTAGTCTCTGGTTCTATTTCGGTCGATGGACGATAAAGACAGGCTACGGAATGTTCCGCAAAGCGAATTGAGTAGAAGTAGAAGTGCCGTGAAATGAAATCAAGCCGAGTCCACTGCCCTGCCTTCGGCCCCGTGGGTGCATACACATGAAGGAGAGTAATGTTGGTATTAGATGATGACCGAGGTCTTGATATGGGAAAAAAGCTGCGGAAAACAAAAAAAAAACCAGAAGAGGAAAAGCTAGAACAAAAGCATCAAGCTCAATCAAACAGGGGTGCCTGCAAGGCCGTGGCGAGAAAGGAGGGACGAGAACATATATCGTGAAGAGAAGAGAACCGGCTCAAAGAAACGCGAATGTAACCGACACATCGCTTTACCGGAAGGACTGTCGACTGAGATTCTCCCAAGTCATGGCATCGCTCGTTTCGAATTGCTGCCTCCGCTGTCTGACGCAGCCCTCTTCCTGTTTTCTTGAGTCTCCTGCAGAAGGCTATGGAATGCCGCTTGATAAGCTGCCGGGGTTGGCGGGTGCACAAGGCGTCGTTCGATCTCGAGCAGGGTTGCGTAGTGATTGGGAAGAACATCTTCCTGGCGAAGAACGAGCAGTGTATCCAGGATGAACAACCTCTCGCCTTCGGTTTCAGGACCGATCAGGCTCACAAACAGATTATTCTCGATCGCTTCGTCCGAGAAAGTATACCAGGCCGTGCCCGCATAGGCGTTGGTGTTGCGTTGAGTGACTTCCCCTAGGATCTTGATCAACGCTTCCGCTGCCAAAACACCAACCTCATGCTCTTCGACATCGTCTTCGTCCTGGCCCTGATAGTACTCCTGAATGGCCAAATCCAGGGTCCTCAATCGTTCTGCACACCTTTCGACGTCAAGAGCTTCGGCGGCTGTGTCCGTCGGTCCGTTGGCAATGTATTCGTCGAGCGCCCGGAAGGCTTGGTCAATGCGATTCATGATTTTGTCGAAGAAGATCTGAACCTGGAAAGCCGGATCGATGATCTCCTGCATTTGAATAAACAGTGCTTCGTTCCTCTTAGCATGCTGGGCTAGAAGCTCCGCAAAATCCCGAAACTTTCTTGAACGCGGGGAAAGATCCTCAGGGTCCTGGTGACGAAACTCGGATGGAAGGGCATCGTGCGGTTCGAAAACGGATAGCATGTTCGTGACCTCTTCCCCAATGCCTTCCTCGGTGTCAGGCACCAGATCCTCCTCAGAATACACCCAGCCAAGGCCGTCGGCAATTGCTTCCAGGCCCTGCCTCTTGATGATATCAGCTGGGTGCGTGTTGGCTACCTTGGAACCGTCTTCTTCAAGGGAAAGTGCGTTGCCAGGCTGCCTCCTCGAGCTCAGTTGGCCAAGCATCCAGAAAATGTGCTTGTTGTGGTAGTCAGCGCATTCTCGTCTTCGAGTAGTGCCCATGTTGCTACAAACCTTGCATGCCTTTCCACCCTCATTTGCTCCGCACGTACAGCGTGGGACCGCATCCCCGACCAGTCTCACAGTGATGTCGTCTTCGAGGTGGAAAATGTACCGGCTGTGATGGTCTTCAATCTCTTTGCAGAACTTCATTCGAATGTCGTTATCACCCCGCATCAGGCCTCGCTTGGCCCGTCTACGAAGATCGTTGTCGAAGCTGGAAACGTCATATTGGAGCCCGTTGGCTGAATCAATCAAAGAGGGCGTCGGCGATGGAACTGAACTGGTAGGAGAAGAAGATTGTTCTGATCGTTGCGTGTCCGATTCCTGAGGAGATTGTCTTGCCCGTGCTGCACCAGCTCGAGTGGTGACCATAGTATCCCCCAGAGAGAGCTTGGAAAGTGCTTCTGCGGACATGCCGATGGCTGGCTCGGCTCCTCGTGGAGTGCATCGTTGTGAAGCCGTCGGTTATATATCGCAAGTAGCCACGCCGCAAACCTAGATGATACATAGCGAAGTGAGCTAGACTTCAGCCTCGCAGAGGCGCTCAATGAGTTGGCCTGACGCCGCACGAGCAAGGGCTTGCGGATGAGATGTGGCTGCTTAGCAGAAGAAGCAGTGGCTTTCCGTTCCCGGCATTAGCGGCCATAGCGGGTGTCATAATGTGGCATGAGCCAATGATGCGATCTGCGGTAGCTTTCGGAGTATCCATTGTTACTGTGCCTCTGCCTAGCAAATAAGCGGAACATACAAACTGGCAAATCAACCCCTTCAACGGAAATCATTGTTTGATCTCTTGTGAGGCCCCAGGCTCACTTGAATCTCTTTCTTACTCCGATAAGCCGTCACAATGGGGCTAATGCCTGACGGCGGGTGGCCAAGGCGAGAGAAGGACGGCAAGGGCGATTGACGTCAACGCACCAGCGTACATTCCCGTTAAGGACCGTTTCGCGGGTGCTTTGCCGTGAAGTCGGAGGGCTGAGATACGCCATGGGAGCTCCGACTCGTCAATACCCGGGGTATGATCATGGATGCCTTTCGCTGTGACGGCTCCAGTGAGGCAAGGGCTATCACCGCCCCAGCGGCACAGTTGGGCCTTCGCGACTTCCGCGCTCTAGAGGCGGTCACGCTGAGCTTGAGAGACGGTCTATCCCGGAGACCTGGACAAAGGGGCTAGCAAACGGGGTGGTGAATGGTGGAACAAGAGGTGCAGTGTGATGGAGGTTGAAGTTCGCCGACGAAAGCGAGGAACGCTCTCAAGCCACATGGGCTGTGCGCTCAGCCTCGCCATGCAACCTTAAATTCCTGAGGGCCTTGCAATCACCAGTCGATTCTTTTGAGATGTCGCAATCGGGCAAACGTAGCGAGCTGCGAGGCAAACTCACGACTGCCTAATTGAAGCTATCGCGGTCGGGAACTTAGGTAATGGCGGTATTCCTTTCTTGTTCAACGGTCTGGCTGGTCCCTTGAGTACGCCTGAAGGATGGGGGAAGCGGAAGGCAAGCGCCCCGAATCCTACTCGAAACGGAGACTCATAGTGCAAAACGCCGATTGGACAGAGCAAGACACCGAACAGGTGTTCGCGAGAAAACATTGGAGGTTGCTCATGTAGCGTGATGAGTGTTGGGTGCGGCGCGAAACATCGTGCAGCGCGGCACAGTACACTCATCCAATGAGAGAACGGTTGCGCTGTGGCTCGTGGCGGCTCCCCAATTCCAACGCATAAACCAACTTGATCATAGGTAAAACAATCACAATTTCAGTGTGACCAGACGAAAGGCAACAGAAGCTAGCATTCGAGTTCTACTCTGTAGCACCTTGTCCGCATGCGTCCTTAGTCTAAGACAGTCTGATGCTCCACTTTTTGCTAGGTCATGTTGGGTGGGGTTGGCACACGGCAGAAATCAGAAGCGCTGAGGCTCTCTCGGCATCTCAGCATGATATCTAAAAATAATAACACGTGCATCTGAAGCGTGGAGAGCTATGCAACAGGGCAGATTTGGTTGTGAAATGTATAAACGCACCATGCCCCAGGGTGGTGTAGTTAGAGCTAGGTGTGCGTTGACGTAGTGAGAAAGAAGCGGCAATAGTGAATGAAAAAGGCCCCAGTTGCTCTGCACACTCGATTCCCCTTTGCCGAAAGGAGACCGCCATGGTCGTCACGGCGTAAAACATGCATCCCCATGGATGAACCCACCCAGCCCCAAGATTTGTGATGAACAGGCTCCCGAGCCTCAAGGCAACCGCTTCGCCTTAGAACAGAACCGAAACAACAACTAGAACATAGTATGCGGGTTTATCGTGGACGCCACCCCGGGTGCCGATAGGGAAAGAATCTCCATGCCGGGTAGCCTCTCGCAAATTGGTCCGTGAGCCTGAGTCCGAGTCTGGATCATTGTCAGTCACTGCCCAACCTGAATTGAAAGACCCACTCACTCTCACCCCGGGTGAGCTCACCTACTACTTCCCCCCGTCCTTGATGCTGCCGCATAGACCGAGCTTTCCCGAGAACTGCGTTGCGAATTCTGGTCTTTGCTCTTTCCTGTCTCGACAACGTGCCGCATTGAGATTCCTCCCCACGGCAGGCCAGAAAGATCTTGGTTGTGTTCAATGTCGCCAGGCTCTGGCGAAGCGTAGGCGCTACCCGCACGTCGCTGGTTCTCGACCTCCCGCTCGGCTTCTTCTTTTTGTTCCCTCTGTTTGTCACCTGTGCGGCCCGTCAGTTTGAATACCTTAACTTCACGAGAGGTTTCTTACGGAACCGGCGTTGGGCTAATTTGTTTTGTATCTTTCGACGTTCGCTTGGGTCCTTTACCTCCGACCATTCCTCTGGCTTGAGCCTTGATGATTCCCTCCCCGGAGGCGAAGACGCTTCGGTTGGAGATCTTGCTTGCTGCCCGCCGGCTTGTTGGCTTTGTGACATGGTCGTCGTTGCGATCTTCTCGTTCTCCAAGCAATACCGACTTGGTTGTATCTTCGGCTTGGACCAGCTTGATTGGACTGCTCAGTGGACGAGACTGGACTAAAGTGCGAAGAACCGCTCATCGGAAGTCGGGGATATTGACCGAGGATATAGAGATGCGTCTGCGGTTCACCACCGGCTCATAGCTAGGTAACGACCTGGCACCGGGCCAAGTATAGTATGAGACACTCGAGTACGACTGGAGGCTGTAAACTAAACGAGAATCTGCGGGCTCAGCTGGCCAAAGCTTGGAATGTACTGGACGACTGGATGACTGATTGATGAGTTAGAGGAGACACAATGAGTAGGTCCAAGTAAGAGAGTGCGCGAAAGAAGGTAGCGAGCGACAGTGACTCTACGTCAGAGCGCCGACAGAGGTATTCATACCGTTGTATGGTGATACTAGCACCAATTGACTGACATAAGTAGATGACGGGAGACGTCTTGGGATCGGGGATAGACGACAAAGGAGTAGACACCCTTGACTCAAACCACTGGGGACATGAGGCTTCCAAGTTACTGGGGTCTTGATTGGTGGTCATCGCAGTCGCCTATGAGTGAGTACTAGAACGCGAAAGGATAACGGCTCGGAGTCACTGTAGGCACCAGGCATCGACGCACGATAGCGGGCGTCTCTTTAGACGGCAGAGACAGGCCCGGCAGGCTTGGACGGGGGTGGGTATACCCCCAACTGACCAGCTCGGCAGTCCCGTAAAGCGAACGTGTGAGCTTCGTACCATGACGTCCTATACACTCGCTAGGTTCACCGGTCAGGGGCCCACCACGGGACAGAAGCACTGTAGTCCCACATCCAGCCCTGTAGGGCCTGCGAGATCGTCTGTCAATCGACCGTGATTGGGCCAGTTTCGAACAAGGAAAACGCCATTCCGTACCAGTGAACACTTTGGGATCCGGTATTGAAGTACCTGCATCGCTCGTTACCGTTGGATTGGCAAGTTTTCTCGGGACGGCCGCATTTGTAAGGACCCTGTCAAACCAGGCCATAGGTTCAGCCCCGAGTCTCATGCGACTCCAAAAGCCTAGGCAGGGAGGTCATTGGCTTACATGTTTCTTGGGGAAGGAAAAGCACCTGTTAGAGCATCTTCTCAGAACCTAAAACAAGGAGTTGGAGTGGCAGTGCTTCAGCCTCCGGCTGTTGCTGCCTTTGCCCAAACCTCTGCCTTGACATCACTCAACGCTCGTCTCGATGGCACCGGACTAACCACGAGATGCATGACCCTTGTGCAGAAGGGCGATGCCAAAGGCGAAGCGTTGCTGAAATTGTGCTTCAGCCCCGCCGTAAGCGGTTGGACGCCATCTTCTGGCGCTTTGACAAGGGTGGTTTTGCTGGGGTCTGACGTCGTGTCGGAAGTACAGGCGGCCGTTACGGAAGGTATGGGTGGGAAGAGGGAGAGTGGGAACATTGACCGGCATCTGCGCGAGGCAGCCTGTATCGGTGAGAACGTGGAAGCATCGTGAAGCAGGCGAGATGGAGTTGCGGTCTACGACAGAGAGGCTCTGGGGTGGCTTTCGAGCTAAAGGACGGTCGCTCCATCACTGCAAGAACGTTGATTGGTCGTGGGCGACGGGAAGGAACGATGGCAGCTCGTGGCTGGTAAAGAAGCAGCAATGATTGGCGAGCTTGCAGCACCGCCACGATTCTACGGTTAAGCTGCAGGTCAACACACCGACTTCCTCCACCCCTCTTGATGCCATGACATCCTCATGTACAATGCATCTAGAAGTCCTGGAATGAGGCGGGAAGCGGCGTCACATAGCTGCTAGCCATTGCACGATAGCAGTCTGCCTCGTCTACTAATTCAACGAGAGCTTTTCTTGACCGTCTTTTTCTCACGATGCCCTCCGTCGCGCCATCGACCTGCTTGAGGAGCAACCATCAATAACAGGCCAATCTGAGGAGGACAATGGCGGAAGCGTTCTGAGAGCAGTTACCCGCCATGCCATTTATGACAGGAAGGCCGTATCTTACCAGACGAATATTCAGAAAACCCTATCGACTTGACACACGGTCCTCATCAAATCATCGTCATACGCTCCATACCTGACTAAACTCAATATCAGGTATTGAGCCTGTCACAGCTTCACGATGCAAGATGTCAACAATTGAAATACGCGAGAAAATATGTCGCGGGCCGAGCTATTCGCCTAGAGGTGCTAGCTTGCAGCCTCACATTATTTTGCTTTCACGTTATGCCAGTCTATTACGCCAGCGACATCTTCTCGGCTACGAAGAAGCGGTGGATTCTGCATAAAGTGCACTCTATGCAGGATACCGGTCAACACACCGAGCTATCGACGTGACAGTCTTGCGCGCGGTGCATAGAGGTGTGCTCTAGGTGCAGAAATTCTAACCCTCCGGCTCCGTCGAAATCGGATCAACAGCCGGCAGACTTCCTTTGCTCACTACTCGAATAGAGCACAGCTGAATGTGGCCTCTACGGTGCTGCCAATAGAGCGTCACACCCACAGCTTCGCAGAGCAAGTGTGGATAAGGACAACAAGGTTCACGGTTGTTATTGGGAGGTCGGACTGGCATCGACACATCGGTAAAGGGAGACCAAAGCCAAGTGTCTGCTCTCATCACGTCGTTCTTAGGCTGAGCTGATGTATGACGGCAATAGAGATCATGACGCCGACTGAGACCAACTGTGGGATTCATGTGAGTGTGCATAGCCCTGACGAGCATTCGCTGAACGAGATACTTAGGCTCAATGATATTGAGGGAGATACATCAGTTGTCCTGCATTATCACACATATCTCGAGGCAGCTCGGGGTCCCGTCTCACCGACCCTGGCCGTCAATGTCGCCCTAGCTGAAGCTGATTGTGCGTTGATCGGCCACCGAACGATCATTTCCAATCGTTGCGTCTGTTTGAATACAATACTGGAGATCATGATCCTGCGCCAACGAGCATCCCCTGATAGCGGCCCAGTGTCGGCATTGTCCGTTGTCAAGACTTTGCAAAGACGTGAAAATGAAGTCGAAGCAATGCCCCCACACAGTTCGGCTATCCCGTGTGTTGATCGGAATACCGCGAAGCCCATCAACGGGTCGTTTGATGCGCAATCTGGTAGAACTCGATTGGCTTTTCCTGAGAGTAAGCCCGGAGGAGAGTCCCCCCGACCGAGCGCTCAAGCCGTCGGAGCAACACCCAACCGTCGAATTCGAGCATTCAAAAGAACCTCGAAGAATTCGCTGTCATGACAGACCACGATGGTTGAGGATGAAGGTCAAAAATAGTTCACACTGCAGCAGGCAAGAAGACACGAGCGAAGCCGGCCGGCCCAACGCTAAGGTAAGGTAGGAACCCAACCAGGTGGTTATCATCCATAAGCCCGCGTGGAACAAGCGACACCAACGCCCTTTTCCTTCTCATGTGGGAGCGCCATAACCCCAAAGCGTGAAGAGGAGCTCAGCCGGAGGCATATTTCGAGGAGCACAGCCACATGTGGCGCCCTCTGACACCAACTCCTATCGCCGGGTTATAAAGCGCGGCTGAGCCGTTGTGGAGAATAAGCACCTTGTTCCATTGCGGCCGAGTTGCTCGGGAGCTTTTTCCATTGTCCCTCAGCCTTGCGGCACAAGATACGAAGTTGGCGCGATGATTGTGAAACGCCTGCTTTACCATGCCGTGGGATGGCTACTATTCCTGGAATGCCCGCGAGCGAGGCTCGCTCGCGGGCTCTTGATCGTCGGCTCCACATCTCTTTCTGGACCTGCTGGGTTATGCTATTGCAGGTCGTGGCGCTCGTATACACCTGATTGTATGTCTAATAGGTGGGTTACAGTCGGGTATACTGACCTCCTTCACCCCCATTCAGACTGGGAGATACATACCAAATCTGTGAAGGGGGAAGCCCCATCGCGAAGAGAGACATTCAGCTGTCTGGCTGATAGGTCCAACAACACATTCATTGGGGGCCGTGGCTGGTCTAAAAGCTGCACGACTTCGTATATAACTCAAGAGGAAGAGATATGCCTGGTCTGAGCTTGGAGGATACGATGTAGCATGATGTGCTGCTCAGTGAGGTAGCAATGCATAACAAGGTAATCGTCACAAGCACGGGTGAGCCATTCCGAACGCCGACGACGTAGGTGGAGAGATGTATGTCTTAGTTTAGTCCTACACATCCGGCAATCGGCAATGAATAGGGTGGAGTAGACACGGTCCTGCTAAAAACCATTCTCAATCTCCCACTGTAAGAAGCGTAGCTCCGAGGCCATGGAAAGCTGATCAAGAAGCAGGCAAACGTGGGTTCGTGTTTACTTGTAGAGCTGTATACGGTGCGCAATGACGAGCCAATGCCAGCCAAATCTAAACTGGAAATCAAATGCGTGATGGAACGATACCGTGGTGGCTTCGGTGGATGTGGTGAGGAAAGATGCGAGACGAGGTTGGGAGTTTTGGAAAAGAATTTTGGGGTCGGGGTTGAGACGGCCCGAGAGACTTGGCACTGTGGAGCCTCTTCAAATTTGCTCGGCCGATGAACTTCTCTTCTTCCACACACATTCATAAACTGTGAACGCATAATCAACTGCCATTGCTCTCTTCGTAGGATGGTCTGTCATATTGGCGTTCTATAGTGAACAACTAGGCACATTTAGGCTTGTCCTTCTTCCAATGAAGCGTCAGGTGTACCTGCGTGCCAAACATCTAATCGTGATGCTAATGAATTCACTACACTAAGGCTCTGCATCAGCGAAAATAGCAGCAGGAGGTCGTGGGCCCAGCTCTGCGCTGCATTAGGCGTGCGCATTTGATTTTGACTGCGATGAAGATCTCGAATAGCTACGTGGTTGGGCAAAAGCTGTTGGACTCTACATGTTGCAATAGCCCGACGAGGCGCTATTACGAATACGATGAGATGGCATTCTGGCATGCCACGAGAGCAAGTGGCTTCCATGCGTGCAGCCAGATGATCTGTCCGCCGTTGTCAGCGCTGGAGAGACGCGATTGTGTCAGATGTTTAGATTGCTCGATGCTGTCATATTGAAGGTACAATGTACAACAAAGGAAGGTTGCAGGAGAAGCAGAAGCCAAGGGTGACATATTGACCCCTTCCAGAACCCTTCGTCCACCCGGGATGGTGGGTGGGAATAGCGTTCCAACATTTGGAGGTGCCCTCGAGGCTCTCCACGCTTGAGTGCCAAAGATGGCGGGCCGACAGCCCTGACTCGCTTGACACCCTGGTCGCCGTGCCAGAGGATCTCAGAGCTCCCTTTTCCTCCCTCTCCTCTTCGTCATCGGCCATGAAAGCTGTTGCTCCGAGGAACCCGTGTTGAACTTTTGGAGCGGTCTGTCGGCCCGCTGCAGAGTGCTCCTGACGTCCCTGGTCACCACGTGTTGCTCGTGGTAGCGCACGTTCTCCTTCCGATTCCCGTCCCTTCCAGGGCGCGCGAGCTGCAGCTTCTCCGCAATAGAAGGCATGGCATCTGCGCTGAACAAGCGCCAGCAGGCGCGCAACGAGCGAGCTCTCCAGGCTCTGATCAAAGATGTCCCTGGCAATGGTGTATGCGCCGACTGCGGCGCGCGCAACCCAGGTAAGCCCCTACCCGTGTATCACGGCCAAGTTGGAATCGACTAACGATACTTAGGATGGGCCAGTTGGAGTGTATGATCCCCCCTCTCATTTACATTTCCCTCGATTTTCGGAATTGCGCTTGCGGTCGCTCACTGACACGCTTCTAGTTGGGCATATTCCTGTGTATGCGATGCGCCGCCCTCCACCGGAAGCTGGGAACACACCTGTCGAAGGTAAAGTCGTTGAGCATGGATAAGTGGGACAATGCCCAAGTTGAGGTACGGATGCGCGCCCCTCACATGCGGACACAGAATGCTGACATTGGATAGAATATGAAAAGCGTTGGAAATACCGAGTCGAACAAGTTGTACAACCCGCGCAATATGAAGCCGCAGATTCCTATCGATGTTGATGAGGTGGACAGCGCCATGGAACGCTATATTCGACAAAAGTATGAGCAACGGATCTTTATGAACGATTCGCGACCGAACACGCGATCGAACACGGGCAGCACGAGCTCTGTGGAAGATAGGCCACCGCCGCTTCCTCCAAAACCCACAAGGAGATTTGGATTCGGCATACAGAAGTCCTCGACTTTCCCCCGCAATGCTTCAGGTCTTACTCCGCCTGTCTCACCAGGACTGGCGGGCTTCAGTGGTCAGGATGGGTCGCCCCCACGGGTCAACAAGCCTTCCCGAGTATTCGGATCGAATATCAACACATCCGGGGATGGTTTGGATTCCAAGTTGGCTACGTTGAGAGACATGGGTTTTCCGGACGAGAAGCGAAATACTACGGTCTTGAAGGGGCTCAATGGCAACTTGGACAGAGCTGTGGAGGCATTGATCAGACTTGGAGAACAGAATCCTGTCAAATCGAGAGGGAACACGCCCACTCCACCCGTAAAATCGGGAGTCAATGGCGTGTCGCTTGACAGGACACGAACGGCACCTGCTACGGCAACCTCTGATAACCCGTTCGACGCCCTGGATGCTGTAGCTCCCCAGCCGCAGCCACTTCCCCCAGCTCCTCAAGTTCAGACAGAAGGATCGTTTTACGGAAGTACCACTCAGCAAATGTCGCCAACGAACCCTTTCAATCAGTTCCAGGCGCAAGGGCAAGCAGCCCAGTTCCCACAACAGTCATTTCCTTCTCAACAACAATTTGCGCCACAGACGAATCCTTTTGGACAACAGCAGAGCTTAGAGCATTCGTTTCAGAACATGCAACTTTCTAATCCGCCGCAGCAACAAGCATTGTTTCCGAATCGGACGGGAGGATACGACCAACATGTTACGCCGCCTTTCGCTCAGACGAATCCTTTCCAACAATCCTTCACACCCCCACCCATGCCGCAGATGCCACAGCAGTATAGTGCTTTCTACCAGTCGCAGCAGCAGCAGCAACAATATCAGCCAATGTCGTCCCCAACGAGCCCAAGCAATCCGTTCCTTAAGACGACGAGAAGCCAGATGTTTACACCCACTCCCGCACTCAGCACGAATCCCTTTGGTTCACTGCCCAGCCAGCGGGCACCGCAGCCAATGCTTCAGCAGCAGCCGCAACCCCAACAACAAGCCTCAAATCCGTTCATGACGCAGCAACAAGCACAAGTTCCGGTCCCGCAGGCATCCAATCCTTTCCAGAGTCAGCAAGGCGGCTACGCGCCGCAACAGACATACCAAAGCCCTCAAGGAGCTTTCGATAAGAACTCCATAATGGCTCTATACAACTACCCACAACTCGCACCACAGCGGCCTGAACAATCCCAGACCCCGCCGGCACCGGCACAAGCTCCCGCAGCAGCTCCTACGGGACCTGCGCCGGGAAATCTCAATCCGTTTGCCTCGAGCCAGAACGGACAGGCCGCACAACCGGCATCTGCTCTGCCGCCACAGGTCCAGAGCAACCGTCACGTCAGTAACGAGAGCGTTGATTTCGCAGGTTTGATGGGCGGGCGGCATTCGCCCGACGCATTTTCCGGATTGAGCGCGAGCTTCAGACGTTGATTATGATTGAGCAATTGCATACCTGGTATGTTGCATATCCGTTCCTTTGAGCGCTTGAATCGCCATGTTCGGGCACCTAGGGCATTGGAGTGGAACGAGGATGGTTTGTCCATAGCATAGTTACGACCTTGTGCATTCGAAATTGGCTCCGTGTAAGATACTTTTTTAATCTGAAAGGAGAGGGGGTTTGAATAGCGAATTTGTAATGCTTATACTTGTTGCCTTTGCCAACCGCACCTGTGCCACGAGACAATCTGTCTCGAAATCAGATTTAGACGTGCACGGCAACCCGAATTCCTTCAGTGTCTTCCATTTGCATCATCTTGTGCCTCTCTGTGACCCTCTCAACAGGAACACGAGCTCTTGCATCCCAATATGTACCTCAACCTACCAACCAATCGCATCGTCCCGTGGCCGAGAGTTCACGCAAAACACCCGTGCATGAGGAGGTTGGGGGCGGGCCACGCCCAGTCTCGCCATCTGCAGGGATCAAGCCAACCACTCGCAAAAAGCGGTCTGCTAGCTGCGACGATCCACCTCCACAGGTTCTCCATCCCACAGTCGCTCTATTCTTCACCTTGTCGTGCGCATCCCTCTGGACCCTTCCAAACTCTTTCGCGAAGCCTATCGACCTCTCGAGACACATTGCGCAAGCCCCGCGCTTTGTGCGACTCCAGCTGCATTGTCTCGACCATTAAGACGAGGCTGGGAGCTTGGAACACCGAGATAGCAAAGAAGGGTCTTGCTACCCGATCTGAGCTCCACTTTGACCGGACAAGTGTCGCTACCTAAAGAAGGAAGAAAGACTTCTACAGCGACGGATAGCTTTTGCGACAAAGTCGACCGCTATTCCACGTCTTCGAAGTGCATACGCCGAGCTTCACAGCTTCTCAGCTCCCATCACATCTTCCTCCACGACCCGTTGCCGCTCATCTCCACATCTCGTACCCTCGAACCTCTCCACCCAATCTCTACAGACACAATGGGCTGGTTCGGCATATCCTCCTCCTCCTCGTCGCGCCACCACTCCAGCTCCCGCCCGGGCTACGCGCGCTCCTACGCCGGCAGCTCCTACTCCTCGTCCTCGCGCCACCACTCCTCCACTTCCCGCTACAAGCGCTCGCCCCGCGATGGCTACATATCCTACCTGTACGCCAAATTCCGGCAACTGCTGCACAACTTGTGGTCGTACGCGCGTCGACATCCCTACAAAGTGTTCTTCATGGTCATCATGCCGCTGATCTCGGGGGGCGTGCTGCATAAGATTGCGAAGCAGTTTGGCGTCAATCTGCCTGATATGGGACAGAAGGGTGGGAGGAGAG